>OZ012740.1:38986328-39006328 GCA_963859935.3 Lathyrus sativus | reverse complement strand
TTCCAAGAGATTTGATATGAAAGTAATTGCCATAGAAGAAGCTCAAGACATCAACAAGATGAGGATGGATGAACTTATTGGATCTCTCTTAACCTTTGAAGTGGGGATAAGTGACAAATCTGATAAGAAAAAGAGCATAGCCTTTGTGTCCAATACTGAAGATGGAGAGGATGAATGTGATGTGGATATTGATGAAAGCTTATCCAGTGCTATAGTGCTCCTTGGAAGACAGTTTAACAAGGTAATGAAGAGGATGAACATGAAGTCAAGACCAAATTTCAAGAACAACTCATATGACATCAGCAGATCTAATGATGTTGGTAGAAGAACAAGGTTTGAAGAAAAGTCCACTCAAAGCAAAGGGATTCAGTGCCATGGATGTGGAGGATTTGGTCACATTAGAGCTGAAGGCCCTACTTACCTCAAGAAACAAAAGAAGAGCCTAGCTATATCTTAGACTGATAAGGATTCTGAAAGTGATCTTGAAGAAGAATCTGCTAAACATGTGACTGCTTTGATTGGGAGATATGTCTCTGATGAAGACTCTAGTAATGATGAATTAACCTTTGAAGAACTTGTAGCTTCTTACAAAGAGTTGTGTCTCAAAAGTGAAGAAGTATGCCATCAAGGAGAGAAGCAGAAGAAACTTATAATCAAACTGAAGGCTGAAAAGGAAGAGCATCTTAAAACTATCTCTGAGTTGAATGATGAAGTTACATTGCTGAATTCTCAACTTGATCAAATGTCCAAGTCTGTCAGAATGCTGAACAGTGGAACTGACACTTTAGATGAAATCCTTCAGGTTGGAAAAAAGGCAGGAGACATGAATGGGATAGGATTTGATGGAGAAAAGAAACCCTCTTCAGACTGTAGTCCCTCTTCACACCATAGTCTTTCTGGGCCTAAGCGAAATAAGTCACATCAGATGTCTCAACATCATGGTAGAGGACACCCCAACCACCCAAGAGGAGGATTCCAAAGGTGGAGATGTCATTACTATGGACGTTTTGGTCACATAAAGCCTTTCTGCTTCCGGCTATATGGATATCCTAAACCTGCTCCTCAACCTAGACCCAATCACAACATTCCTTTTAATAGGAAGCAATGGGTTCCTAGAGCTGTTGCTACCAGTTTGATAACTCATATGTCTCTCAGAGTCTCAGCTAAAGAGGATTGGTATTTTGACAGTGGGTGCTCCAGACACATGACAGGAATTAAAAATCTCTTAGTAGCCATCAAATCCCATTCTACTAGCTATGTGACTTTTGGTGATGGAGCCAAGGGTGAAATCAAGGGGGTTGGAAAGCTGAACTGCTCAGAAGTTCCAAACCTTGATAATGTGTTTCTAGTTAAATGGTTGACTGCCAACTTGATTAGCATCAATCAACTGTGTGATCAAGGTTTCAATGTCAACTTCACTAAATCTGAATGCTTGGTTACTAATGAAAAGAGTGAAGTGATTATGAAGGGAGTCAGATCTACGGACAAGTCCTATCTATGGGTTACTCAAGATTCTAATTACACCTCCATTATGCTCTAGCCAAAGAAGATGAAGTGAAACTATGGCACCAAAAACTTGGTCATTTGTATCTAAAAGGGATGGAGAAGATCATCTCAATGGAAGCTGTCAGAGGAATTCATAAGCTAAAGATTAAAGAAGGAAAGGTATATGGTGAATGCAAAATTGGAAAGAAAACTAGGATGTCACACCAGAAGATTAAACATCTCACTACTTCAAAAGTGTTGGAACTCCTTCACATGGACTTGATGGGACCTATGCAAGTGGAAAGTCTTGGTAGAAAGAAGTATGCTTATGTGGTGGTGCGTGATTTTTCCAGATATACTTGGGTGAATTTTATAAGAGAAAAATATGAAGTGTTTGATGTGTTCAAAGATCTCTGTCAAAGAATTCAAAGAGATAAGGAGAGCAATGTTGTTAGAATCAAAAGTGATCATGGGAAGGAACTTGAGAACCAAAAATTTGCTGAATTTTGCTCATTTGAATGGATTAGCCATGAGTTCTCTTCTCCCATTACTCCACAACAAAATGGAGTTGTGGAATGAAAGAATATAACTATCCAGGAATCTGCTAGAGCTACGATTCATGCAAAGAAACTGCATTACCACTTCTGGGCTGAAGCTATGAACACTGCTTGCTATGTTCATAATAGAGTGACCTTAAGAACAGGAACCATGACTACCTTGTATGAGATATGGAAGGGAAGAAAGCCTATTGTCAAATACTTCCATGTGTTTGGAAGCAAATGCTACATATTGGCATATCGTGACCAAAGAAGAAAGATGGATCCAAGAAGTGATGAAGGAATATTTTTGGGCTATTCTACTAACAACAGAGCTTATAGAGTATTCAACTCCAGAACTAAAGCTATGATGGAGTCCATCAATGTTGTTGTTGATGATGTGTATAAGGAGGCTGATGTCCTAGAAGACATTGGAACATTCCTTGATATCTCAGCAGAGTTTGCAGACAAAAACACTAATCCAAATCCTACTAATGCAGAACCTGAACCTGAACTAGTAAATAAGGGACCCTCTACCAGAATTCAGAAAGACCATCCTATGGATCTTATCATAGGTGATCTAAATGAGGGAGTCACTACTAGATCCAGAGAAGTCATAATAAGTTCTTGTTTTGTGTCTAAAATTGAACCAAAGAATGTTAAGGAAGCCTTAACTGATGAATTCTAGATCAATGCCATGCAAGAAGAGCTAGGGAAATTCAAGAGAAATGAAGTATGGGATTTTGTTCCAAGGCCTGAAGGAACAAATGTGATTGGAACAAAATGGGTATACAAGAACAAGTATGATGAAAAAGGGGTGGTCACCAGAAATAAAGCCAGATTGGTTGCTCAGGGATACACTCATATTGAAGGGGTTGACTTTGATGAAACTTTTGCTCCTGTAGCTTGCCTTGAATCCATCATATTACTTTTGGGAGTTGCCTTCATTCTGAGATTCAAGCTGTTTCAGATGGATGTTAAAAGTGCCTTCTTAAATGGATACCTAAATGAAAAAGTCTATGTGGAACAACCTAAGGGATTCATTGATCCAACTTTTCCCAATCATGTTTATAAGTTGAAGAAAGCTCTGTATGGCCTGAAGCAAGCCCCAAGAGCTTGGTATGAGAGACTAACATAATTTCTTGTTGATAATGGATACAGAAAAGGCGGCATAAATCAGACTTTGTTTGTCAAATAAGAAAGAGGAAAGCTCATGATTGCTCAAATCTATGTTGATGATATTGTGTTTGGTGGGATGTCTGATGAGATGGTTCAACATTTTCTCCAGCAAATGCCGTCAGAATTTGAAATGAGCCTTGTTGGTGAATTAACCTATTTTCTTGGGTTGCAAGTTAAACAGATGGAAGATTCTATATTCCTATCTCATAGTAAATATGCCAAGAATATAGTTAAGAAGTTTGGGATGGAGAATGCCAGTTACAAAAGAACACCTGCTCCTACTCATCTTAAGTTGTCTAAAGATGAAAAGGGTGTAAATGTGGATCAAAGTCTCTATAGAAGTATGATAGGGAGCTTGTTATATCTTACAGCAAGCAGGTCTGACATTGCTTTTGTTGTAGGTATGTGTGCTAGATACCAAACTGAACCTAAAGTAAGCCATATGAATCAAGTAAAGAGGATTCTGAAGTATGTTAATGGAACAAGTGAGTATGGAATGTTATAAACTCATGGATCTGGCTATGTGTTATCTGGGTATTGTGATGTTGATTGGGCTGGAAGTGCTGATGATAGCAAAAACACATCAGGAGGTTGCTTCTTTTTAGGGAATAATCTTATATCGTGGTTCAACAAGAAGCAAAATTGTGTCTCTCTGTCTACTGCTGAAGCTGAGTATATAGCAGCTGGAAGTAGCTGTTCTCAACTGGTGTGGATGAAACAAATGTTGACTGAATATAATGTCACGTAAGATGTCATGACATTGTATTGTGACAATGTAAGTGCTATGATCATCTCCAAAAATCCTATTCAACATAGAAGGACCAAGCATATTGATATTCGCCATCACTTTATAAGGGAGCTTGTTGAAGACAAGATCATTGCCTTGGAAAATGTTGCTACATAAAAGCATCTAGCTGACATCTTCACTAAGGCATTGGATGCTAGTCAATTTTAACTTTTAAGAGGCAAATTAGGGATTTGCATTTATGAGGATTTGTAGCAGTTATTGCTGAGTGGAAATATCATTAAAGAGGTTTTGTATTTTCCAAAAATAAAGTGTCTCCAACTAATGCAATCATTTCAAAATACCTTAAAAGATATTTTCGCACACTACCCTAACCTCATTTATCATTCCAACTGCTTTTTCATCTCTCATACTCTCACAAAACTTTTGCTTGATCACCATCGTTCCATACACAAAATTCTCAAGATGTCTCAACAACATGGTTCAACTCCTTCCAAGTCTACTAAGTCAGAATAAAAAACAACGGCTCACCCTATGAGCATCTCGTTTGATGATGTGATAGATGTGGCTCCGCTAGCCATGGTTCCCTGTGACGATGCTGAGTTGACAAAGCCCACAACCTCTCATGCAAGCGGTTCCCAACATGCTCCTATAGGTAACACTTCTAATACTCCTCTTAATTCATCCACTGAAAATAGGACCAAAGAGGATAATGTGTATGTTGATAGAGCCATTAGAAAGTTGGTTACTAGGGTTTTATATGGAGGTCACAATGTTCTTGGGATTTCAACCCCACTTTCTCAAATGGATGCTATTCCCACTTCTGATGCTAACCAAAGTGAGGAAAGAGATGTTGATTGTTCTCATTTTGAGAAGAGCACTGATACTGATAACTTGCACAAGTTGGCTAACTCTGTGCTTAAGGAAGGGAGGATTGAAGGTGACGCTGATGCTGGTGCTGATATTTCTGGTGTGGAGAACAAGACTGGTGGTTCTGATCAGAGTAAGAAAAAGACTGATGTCTATCATGATGTTGTGGGTCTTGATAATTTTCCATCTGATGATGAATTGATTGTGAATGTGGCTCCTGGGATTTCTAAGAGGTTGAAGACAAGGAGAGGCAAAAATGTGATTGATAACTCTCCTTCTAGGAGTAGTAAGAAGAAGAGTGTTGTTGGACCTCCTAAAACATGGAACAAAGTTATCACTGCTTCTAAGAAGAGAAAGGCCATGTCTGATACTGAGTCCGAAGAGGATGTTGAGGATGATGTCTAGGACATCACACCTGTCAGAAAGTCTGTTACCAAGAGACCAACTGACACAGTGCCTGATGCTCCTTTAGATAATGTTTCTTTCCACTCTATTGATAATGTGCCAAAGTGGAAGTATGTGTACCAAATAAGAGTTTCTCTTGAGAGAGAGTTGGGCAAGGATGCTTTTGAGATAAAGGAGGTCATGAAGTTAATTTCTGATGTTGGATTGATGAAGACTGTGGCTGGTTTTTCTAAGTGCTATGCTATGCTGGTCAAGGAGTTCATTGTGAACATCCCTGAGGACATTGCTGACAGAAGAAGCAAGGAGTTTAGTAAGGTGTTTGTGAGGGGGAGATGTATTGAGTTTTCTGCCGCTGTTATTAATAGGTATCTAGGAAGGGGTGAGCAAGAAGCAAGTGAACTTGAGGTGACTGATAATCAAGTCTGCAAGGTGATCACTGCAAACCAAGTAACTGCATGGCCCTTGAAAGGAAAATTGTCTGCTGGTCAACTGAGTGTTAAATATGCTATCCTGCATAGGATTGGAACAGCAAACTGGGTGCCTACTAATCATACTTCCACCATTGTTGTTGGGTTAGAAAGGTTCATATTTGTTGTTGGTACAAAGGTGAAGTTTGACTATGCTAGCTACATTTTTTATCAAATTGTGAAGCATGCTACTACCAATGCTTTCAAATTGCCCATTGCATTTCCTTCACTAATTTGTGGGATCATTCTAAGCCAATATCTTAGTATTCTCTCTAGTAATGATGTAGTTTGCAAAAGGGATTTTGTGCGGTCTCTCCATTATAAATTGTTTGTAGGAAGACATGTCCCAGACATTGTCTTGACATCTATTGAGAAGACACCCTCTACCAAGTCCGAGCTTATCTCAGAGTTGAAGGAAACTTGCAGAGATTTGGGAGAAGTCATTCATGTAACTACTACAAGGAAGCTGAAATTGGAAGCCTTGATTAGAAGTCTGGACCAGGCTGAAGGTAATGATGTTGAGGTTGCTGATGCAGATGAAGAGGAAGTCGGGGAGGATTCTACCTCTGATGAGAGGACTGGTGATATTGAGGGTCATGATTCTGGGTCTACTGTTGGTGATGAAGGTGACAACTCTGGTTCTGAGGAAGAGAGTTGATGGTGCTTGTTTATGGTGCTCTTTGGATTGTGTTTATTTGTTTTTTATTCAGAATTTTCTTTTAGCACTTAATGTGCGTTGGCTTGTATTTTTTTATGGTTTAATTCTGCACTTTTGACACTGTTGGCTATGTATGTTTTTCTATGATAATGGATTTCTCTTGGTGAGATGTCTTTAATTATGGCTAAAAAGGGGGAGAAGTAGTATAAGGGTTGTTGTGCTGTTTCTGGGTTGAGGGGGAGTATTTTTTATTTCTGTGTTTTTCTGCTACTGCTGGTATAGTTCTCTGGCACTTTGGTTTGAGGGGGATCTTTATTTTTCTTTGTGATGTGTTAGACTTTTTTGTGTTTTTCTGTTGCTGCTGTGCTCTCTGATGTGTTATGATAGCTCTTGTGATCAATTGGTTATTTTAGCCAAAATTTGCCAAAGGGGGAGTTTGTTAGTTCTGTGATTGGCAGCAATTTTGGTAAAACTTGGTGTTATCACAAGATGTCCTATATGATGTCTTGACATGTGATCTTAACATTCTGCAGGTGGTTCTTTTTGTTGTTGCAGGGTTTAGTTCATGATGTCAAGTATGATGTTCTGGCATATGTTTACAAAACATTCAGTCAGAATGTTATGTTCTGTCTGTTGCGTTTTTTCTGCCATCTTTTGTGTGCCTTTGTTAAGTGATTGCTTACGCAAATCAAGGCGTGGCATTATTTGAAGCAAGTATATTTTGTTTCCTTTTGAAGAGTGGTTTGTTGCTATTTTTGTGCGAAAAGATTTGGAGAATAATTAGCTTTAATTATGGATTACTTTTGTCCAAGCCCATGAAGAATGGTTTTTATTTAAAGACGTGCTAACCCTACTTGCAAGGTAGAGAGAAGATTTTGAGAAAGCCGCGTTTTGTCTTTTGTTAGTTGTTTTCTTATTAGCCATTCATTCATCACTTTGATGTGTGAATTGGACTGAGTTCTTTGAGTTATAAGTTGTCCACCCTAAGCTTTTAAGCACAAGTACATTGTTCTTGATTGAAGATTTTAAGCAAGATCAAGTGTTGTCCTTGAAGTGTGTCTTCTACTTTTTGATCTTCAGTTTTTGTATCACTACATGTGATTGAGGGGGGAGTGAGAGGTGTCTCATATCTGAGAGTGTCTTAGATAGAAGTTACACGGGTAGAGATTAGGTTCGAAGATTGTAAACTAGAGAGAGTTTGCTGGGAGTCTTCAAACTAATTTTGTTTAATGGATTTCCTTCCTGGCTTGGTAGCCCCCAGACGTAGGTGTGTTTGCACCGAACTGGGTTAACAATTGCTTGTGTCTCTTTACAATTGTTAGTTGCATTTTATCTTGTTCATATATTGGTAATTATTCAGATATTAGTGTCGTGACCTCTCTTTTGACATCTCATATCTGATACTAGAATTTCACTTTCCAATTGATTGTTGTGCCAAACATAGTGAACACATATATATAAATAGATTTTCTAGAATTCATACAACCTGCATAATCAGAGTCAACATATCCTTCAATTGCTGCTTTAATATCTTCACCCAAGGCTCCACCATAAATTAGGACTCTGTTCAAAGACCCATTTATGTACCTTAGAATCCACTTCAATGCTTGCCAGTGAGCCTTTCCAGGATTCGTCGTGTACCTGCTTACAAGACTTACTGCATATGTTATGTCAGGTCTAATACATACCATAACATACATCAAAGAATCCACTATATTAACACATGGAATGATATTCATATAAGCTCTTTCGACATCAACATTGGAGCACTGATCTATACTTAGCTTGAATTGAGGGTTTATTGGAGTCACAACAGAGTTTCTATCTCTTCGGATGTCAATCCCAAGAATCCTGGATGCAGCTCCCAGATCCTTCATTTTGAACTCCTTATTGAGTTAAGCCTTCACCCTTATTGCATCTTCGACATTGTTGTTTCCTATTAGAATATCATCCATATAAAGCAACAAAATAACAAATGAATTACCAGGTCGAAATTTAAAGTAAACACAATGGTCGAACTGACTTCTAATGAAACTTATGCGTGCCATAAACTTGTCAAATCTCATATTCCACTATCGAGGAGATTGTTTCAGTCTATATAAAGATCTCTTTAGATTGCACACGTAATCTTCCTTCCCTCTTTCGACATACCGTTCAGGTTTCCTCGTCAGGATTGTTTCATCTAGATCACCATACAAGAACGTAGTCTTTGCATCCATCTGTTCTAGTTTAAGGTTGAACTGTGCCACTGTGGCAAGTAACATTCGAATGGACCTATGCTTCACAATAGGAGAGAACACATCATTAAAGTCGACACCTTCTTTATGAGTGAACCCCCTTGTGACCAATCTTGCCTTGTATCTCTTTGACACCACTCCTTTGATTCCTTCCTTAACTTTGAAAATCCATTTACAACTGACTAACTTGGCTCCAGCAGGTTTCTTGATCAGTTCCTAGGTATTGTTATCATGAATAGATTTCATCTCATCATCCAAAGCGTTCAACCATTCAGTCTTATTTCAACTCCTCATAATTTCCTTATAGTCTCTAGGTTCTTCGTTTAGAACCTCACTTGCAGAGATTAAGGAATAATCTATAAGATCTTCATATCGAAGTCTCTGAGGTGGCTTAATGACTCTCCTTGACTTGTCTCTAGCTAGCAGGTAGTCACTATCAGTCTCCTCATCTTCGACAGTAGCTTCTGCTTCTTCTTTGACTTCATCTGGGATATACAATTCAACATCAACATGCTCCACCTCAACAGGAATCTCTCCCTGTTCCAGCTCTTCGCCATCATCATCAATATTCTTGAAGGCCACCTCAGCTTCATTGAAAACTACATCTCGACCGGTGATACACCTCATGTGACCTGGCTCTAGACACCATAGCCTATAAGCTTTGACTCCTTCATAATATCCCATGAACATGCATTTTAGAGCTCTAGGTTCGACCTTGTCTTGCCTAATATGAGCATAGGCCACACATCCAAGTACTCTCAGTTTGTCGAGATCTGGTGGATCTCCCAACCAAACTTTTTCAGGTGTCTTCATATCTAACATAGTCGAAGGACATATGTTTATCAAATATGTTATTGTCGAAACAGCTTCAGCCCAAAACACCTTCTTTAACCCAACACTAGTCAACATACATCTAACTCTTTCCAAAATAGTTCGATTAAACCTTTCCGCCTAACCATTTTGTTGTGAAGTACATGAAGTTGTTTTGTGCCTTGCAATACCTGAGGCAACACAAAAGTTGTCGAACACCTCATTGAAAAAATCAAGGCCATTGTTATTTCTTAACCTCTTGACATTTATGCCAATCTGATTTTCGACCAGAGTCTTCAAACACTTGAACTTCTCAAAGTTTCATCCTTAGTCTTCTGGATGAATACCCATAACTTTCTGGATCATCAACTATGGATAATAAATACTTTGCTCTTGAATATGATGGACACCTTGTAGTCCCCCAAAGATTAACATGGATGTAACCAAGGGATCCATGTGTTCTTTGTTTTCCTTTGTTGAACTTCACTCTACAAGTTTTTCCAAGTACACAGGGTTCACAAAATTTCAGCTTTTCGGTTTTGTCTCCACGAATCAGATTTTGTTTCCCCAATTCGACTAGACCTCTTTCACTCACAAAGGTTTTATGCCACTCCAATCTCATGTGCAACATTTCTCGAACCACTTACAACTTCAGCCTCAAGGGTATATAAGCCTTGTTTCTTCATGCCTCTCAAGACTTTCTTCGACCCCTTCATGACTCTTAGGATACTTTTCTCTCCTTGAAAAACATATCCCTTCTTGTCGAATTCACCAAGAGAAATCAAATTTATCTTCAAATCAGGTACATACCTGACTTCAGTCAATAGCCTTATTGACTCATCATGGAGCTTGAATCTCATAGATCCAATACCTACAATGTTACAAACTTTGTTGTTTCCTAGCAGCACTGGCCCACCATCTTGATCACACAATTCCTCAAACACTTCTTTGTTTGGAGTCATGTGCCAAGTGCAACTTGAATCCATAATCCACTCCTTTTTTGAGTCATTGCTTGAAACCACAAGGACATCAGATTAGTCGAAGTCATCTTGAACAATGGTTGCGTTGCCATTATCCTTACCTCCATGATATTTTAGGCTTTTCGGGCACACATTTCTTGTGTGACCATCCTTCTTACAATGATAGCATCGAATACCATATGTCTTACCACTATAAGACTTCTGCTGACTTTTACCTTTCTTCTTGTTGAACTTACCATCATTTCGCAAGAATTTACCCCTAACGGCCAACCCTTCACCAACCGTCGAAGGTTTATGCTCCTTTTGTTCGTTCGAGTCCTTAGATTACAAGGCTGATTGAACTTCTTCAAAGCTCAGGGAATCCTTTCCATACATGAGAATTTCTTTAAAGTGAGCATGTGATCTGGGCAAAGCGCACAACAACAACAAGGCTTAATCTTCACATTAATATTTTCAAGATCAAGAATCATCTTATAGAACATATTTAACTGCTCAGCCAACACCTTGTCTCCACTCATCTTGAATGAATAAAAATCTTACTTCAGGTAGAGTCGATTCACCAGAGATTTGGTCATGTACAAACTTCAAGTTTCAACCATAACCCCGATGACATAGTCTCCTTTGATACCTGTCGGAGAAACTTATCACCAAGGTTCAACAATATTGCACTGTGGGCTTTCTCTATCATGACCGTCTTTTCTTTTTCCGTTAACGCAACGTCCATAACTGCCTCTCCCTTCAACGCTTCCAAACAACCCTGCTGAACCAGTGGGGCTTTCATCTTCAAGCGCCACAGACCGAAGTCATTCAGTTCGGTGAACTTTTCAATATCATACTTTATTGAAGGCATCTCCTCCATGCTCATTGCACCAATTTATTGTGAAACAAAATGCCTTGGAACAAAGTATAAACAATTTTTTATGATCAAGAAATACACAAGGGTTAGGGTTAACGAAAAAAAGAAGAAGAAGAAAGATTGGTTATAACTGATATTCTTTAATTTCTCTTTGAATCATATTACAAGTACTCAAGAACAACAAATAATCCTCTCACCCTAATTAGAATTTGCCAGACCAAACTTAAGATGAGAGACTAATATGCTATTTATAATTAAAACCTAACATACTAAACTAATGGGATTTTTAACAATTATCCATTACAAGCTAACTTTGGGTACAAGCTAACTTAAACAATTGGATCCTTAACATAAGGTACAATTCGACAACTACATACTAGAACATATTTTGACTACAGGATGTAGGTCTTCGATACCAGCATGTGAGCATACTTTGATGGGATGCTAAACTAGAGTTCGACCAAATATCTCACAATATTGATATTGAGATTATGCTTTTTGTGATTCTTTGTGCAACTCTCAACTTGTTCTATCTAGTTGAGTTTATTATATCTAATGTCGATTGTTTGTTTCACTAACCCCTCTTTAAACATATAACCTAGTAAATTGATTTTGGAAAAAATCATATGCAAAATTATGTTGTATTTGAAACTTATCTTACATGGATTAATGATTTTCTAACATTCTACAACTCATCGTTCATCTCATGTTGTTTTATAGTTAAAATCTCTCCAATACTTCTAGTTTTTAAAGCATTAAGTTTTATGCTTTCAAAAATGATTTAGTAGAAAAAGAAATATAAAATAAAGAATTTGAAACATTGGAGAGATTTTAACAATAAAACAATGTGAGATGAATGATGAGTTGTAGGAAGCTTCAAAATCACTAATCAATGTAAGTTGATCTTCAAATATAACACAAATGTTTGTATAATTATTTTCCTAACTAATTTTGAGAAGTTATATGTTTAGTATAAGTTGTAGTGGAATAAGCAATCCACATTAGATTTAATAAACTCAAACTTGTTTTATGCCTTGGTTTTATGAGATAACCAATGTGAAAATGTGGTATACCCGTCGGTGTAATTACAAAATCGAGGTGACATGTGTTTTTGGCATTTCAGAATTCCAAAAAGGTATCCCTAGGGATCGACCCATGATCTTTTCACATATCTGTCGATTTTTTTTAAAATCGAGAGGTAAAGTGTGCACTTTTCATGACGCCCTTCGTTACCTCTCCTCTGTAGTTGAGGTTAAATGCGTTTCGCGTCTGAGATTAAATGTATTTTTCTAGTAGTGATTAAATCTTAATGTTTGTTTTAAATTTTCTACCTAAAAATTATTTTAATGGTATGAATTTACATTCAAAAGGTTCTTGGCATTACTAGATCCAATATTATTATCTATTAATTTCTAATGCTTATAAATAGGATTAAGTTCAATATCCACACGTGTTGTAGCAAGATCAGTGTAAAGTCTTTCTATTTTATACCTTTTGGAACGTAATACTTTGTGTTGGTTAATATATTGAGATATCAGCTATTAGGTAATGTACCTATCTCAAGCATTGAGACCAACAAGAGACATGAAAGAGAGCAACAAGGGATAATATTAATAGTTGAGTAATTGAGCATATCACTTACATGTGGTTATGTATGATAAATACATAATGACAAAATCTATCCTTAGCAAGTTTTCTTACTGTTAACACCTATTTTTGGCCGGTCGACTAGGCTCGGTAGGGCACGAGGCCTGACACGTTGGGAAGTCAATGCATGAAAAAGGTGATAAATATAAATCAAGTCATCACGCGTGACTCCTCAGGAGATACTCAATATATGCAATAAGATCCATCACGCGGTCACACGCATCCCACACAACCTTTCTCGTGTTTCCTTTATTAACAAATTTTTTTATATAAAAAGTAGAATTAGCGCGTCATTCACATGTTTTATTGTCTCATTTGAAATTTCACCATTCATTTTCCACACTAACTTGAGTGTTGGAGTGCTAACCCTGCAGGTTTTCTCACTCCACCGCATCAAAAATCAAAGCTCCACCGCATCAAAAATTAAAGCTCCTCCGCAATTCAACACTAAATAAAGCTAAATCGATCTTCATCTTATTCTCGTGCATAACTTTGGTGTCGTATGTGGGAATTGACATTGAAATCTTACGATTACCATGACTTCTTGATCTCATATCTAGATTCACTTCTATCAGAGCGTAAATTTATATTTCCAATTAAGTCCGCTAAATTCACGACCAAATTTTGTTTCATTAGAACTGTCAAGCAATGGCACCATAAAAAACTACTTGTTCCTCTACTCAAATACTAGTCACGGCAACAACTGATATTATAGAAAATTGTCCTCCGCCTACTCCTCACACTCAATTCACGACCAAATTTTGTTTCATTAGAACTGTCAAGCAATTGCACCATAAAAAACTACTTGTTCCTCTGCTCAAATACTAGTCACGGCAACAACCGAAAATGTAGAAAATTGTCCTCTGCCTACTCCTCATGCTCCACATCCAGATCGTGTGCAGCCAGAAATGATCCATGAAGCTCTTTAACCTCATCCTGTCATACCCTAAAATTTACCCTAATTTCCTTCGCTTTGTCATTCCCCAACTTTGTCATGGGATTTTACTTTTATATGGGTTTTAATCATATTCTATTTTGAAAAAGTGAGATGGCTCATTTGGTAGTGAATTGAGTGTGAGGAATTTGCAAATATGAGGTCCCGAGTTCAAATCCCATTTTCGAATTTTTCTATTAAATTATTTTTTTAATAATTATTATTTTATTTATTTTTAATGTTGTTTAGTTAAAAAAATCAAAAATAAAAAAATAAAAAATAAAAATAAAAAAAAGTCAAAATCAAATAAAGGTATTTCCCATTTCATTTATTTTATTTATTCTATTAATGCTTTTATTGTTTTACCTTCATTTAAATTTTTTTTTTGTGTGGGTTTTATCGATATTTCCCTTTTTCCTTTTTGGGAATAAATAAAGTTTGGTGGCGACTTTTTTGTTCATATTTCGAGCATTCCTCTTCCTTTTTGTGAAGTTTCTCATATATCGGCTAACTTGTTGCATGGTGAAACTTTTAATTATGGTCCATGACTCTAAGAACCTTTTAGAATCCTTTCCATCTACGGTGGTTGTGTAATATTGATCCCCACAGAGCACACCTTGTATGATCAAGGCAAAGACCCCGCCCATAGTAGATTTTTTTTCATGAAGATTGTCATAAAATGGTTCGCCCGTTGCATGACAAAATTCTGTTTAAGATCTGTGACTCTAGGAATCATTTTATCTAAACTCTTAGTGCTAACCTGGTGAGTGGGTTTCATGGGTACACAAAACTTAGAACTACCCCGACATAGGAGGCCTACCTAAATTAGGTTTCACTATTGTTACCAGTGTTACCCCAAACCATTACCTGCACATGACATTCCAGTGTTACCCCAAACCACTCCCACTTTCCTACACTTTCTCCTAAGATTCCCACTCCTTTGACATCAGTTTTTTAAGCATCATAACACTATATATTACAATTTTAATGTGAAATTTGGCATCCAAGTTTTGTACAAGTTTGGGAAGTTTAGTTTTAAGCAAATATTCAGTATTAAAAAGTGGTAGTCTCTAACATTAAGAGATTACTGTACCATTAGTATTAGAGCTTAAGTTTCCGCCATTGTAACTTGTTTGGATCAAAAATCTTGCCTTCAATTTAATTTCAATTTTTTTTTATTTCAGATTCATTTACTTTTATCACAATTTATTTTTCTGCCTTTATTTTTCGCCATTTATAATTATGCTTCTTTTATCTTCCGCCATTTATATTCTACTTTAAAAGTTCTGCTATTTATATTGTTTTAAGCTTTTATCACTTTACCTTATTTCACAAACATTGCTTTAAATCATTTTAAACTGCTTATTATGTTTTTGTTTAAATTATAAACCCAAAATTGTTTATTTGTTTCTGCAACTATGTCCGGCTAATTTTCTAGAGTCCGATATGTGAGGACCGTCATTCCGACAGGACTCGGTAATAATTTGGCGTTACATTTGTTCACAAATTATTCTTCTGGCTTTAGTTTCCAAGTTTAACTCAAATGGTTTTGTCACGAGAGTGAAAAGCAAATAAAAGTCTGAGTTGGTAGGGTGAGAGGGTGAGAATTGGACTGGATATTGGGAACTGGACGTTGATCATAAATATAACAAGAGCACTTTAGGTACCCATTAGGATTTATTAGTTTTCAAAATATGCTTCTTGATTAAAATGGGCGAGCGAGAGAAAAATCTCATGGGTAGGAAGTATGACTTTAATCAATAGCGTGAGAGTGTGAGATAGAGTCTTTAAATTGGTATTTTCTACTAAAAGTAATTTAACGTCAAACCAATACCAATGAATTATTGAGTCCCTGAGGTGCAATGAGATCCATATTCCGGTCTTTTTTTGTTGATATATTTCCTAAATCTTAATTTAGTTTTAGTTTCCCCAAATTTAGCTTTCATTAGCCTTAGCTTTACATAACAACAATAGATAATGATAGGTTGACATTGGTCTCTGTGGGTTCGACAATCTTTTACATTACTTTGATATTTCCGTGAACTTGCGGACGCATCAGTCATGGATATCCTGTAAGCTTTTTTAAGAAAGAGGGTAACCCCTACACCATTTGTTGCAGCATAAATGGTTGCTTCTCTAAGTTTGTCTGGTGTCACCGCTCATCAAAGGCTACCATAGGAAGCAAATTTTCCAGTTCAAGAATCTTATCATAGAGGCCATCCTAGACCTTTCTTCCAAGGCCTCCTCAAACATATCAACCATGAGCTCCTCATGAAAATCAACAAGCCCAAGATCGAGGATATCAAAATTAGCATCAGAACCAATATATGCCTCACTCCAACTTGGAAAGAAGGAATGCTCTTCTTGATCCAACTCCCATGACCTACAGTCAACTTCTGCCACATCTGGTTCAAAGCTCACTGGTGGTTCCCAAATTTCTTAAGCCACCACCACAACCATTCCTGTCTGAGTATGACCTTAACGTCACGTGCAAATATCATGTCAGATCGGCTGGGCACTCAACAGAGGACTGCAACGCTTTCAAAGATAAAGTACGACAGTTGATTGAAAAAAAGTTTTTAACTTCTCAAGGAGGAAACATGTTGGTGAACGGGATATCCTTGACCAAGTGAGTACCAAGGTTGCAAGAAGCACGCCCCGAAGCTGGTGAATCAGATAGAAAGCTTATCCACATAGCTGATAATCATCAGGTTTTCTTTATCATTTGCATTTTATAGTTTTTTGTTTTTTTTGCTAAGTATTTATTTGCTTTTAAACATTGTTAATTTTAATGGTAGTAGTAATGAAATGAGCATGCACTCTTTTGAATCCATCCTTTCATGTTAACTCGTTTTCCATTTTTATCGCAAAAAGAAAAGAATATTTGAGGGAGGATATATAACATTGTTTCCATGTTTCATGTTAACTCGTTTTCCATATATATATATATATATATATATATATATATATATATATATATATATATATATATATATATATATATATATATATATATATATATATATATATATATATATATATATATATATATATATATATATATATATATATATATATATATATATATATATATATATATATATATATATATATATATATATATATATATATATATATATATATAAAACATTGTTTCTCCCATTTATTTATCTTTATCAAAATTGTTGTTTTAGCATACATCGGAGGGAGGATGATGAAAATAAAATACCGAAAAATTGCTGACATGTATACTTTCGAATAAAACTTTGTTGATAATGTAAGGCATTGTTTTAACTCCCAAACACCAGAGATATAAGGAAGATAGTCCCTCATCAACCCCTTTGAGCCTAGAAGTTTTTGTTTCTTTCTGAACGGAAAAACCCTTAATCTAAACCAGGGGCAAGGTAGTTTTCAGTTAATTCAGATATGCATTCAAATATGAAGAGAATCATTTCGAACACCTAAGAGGTGTAACTACATGCTTTATTCACACACATCAATACGTGTTGAAGTGGTCATGAACAATCCAAAACTATGGTGGTTGTTCCTCAATAACCAATGACATGGAAGTTATAATCTTAAAAAAAGTATAAAAGGAAAGAAAAAGTCCGCCAAGTTGAACATAAAGAAGGCGACTTAGACAAAAATTAGGACATCCCAGTGGACTGAGAGTTCGAAAGTAATAGCCCAGGTAAAAGTTAGTGAAAAAAAAGAGAAATAAAAATGAAATAGGTGACCATCATTTTAAGAACCAAAGGATCACCAAAATCCTGACATAATCAACTTTTGTGATTACCAATAAAGATAGGTGATTGCTACCTCAAATGAATGATCATCATTAGTTCTCAAGCCATCATGTTCACACTTTTAAATTTCTCTGGGAATTTGAATACTGTGTTGAATCAACTGAATGTAGGATTAGAGATTATCAAGATGAATGGGTGGGTAAAAATAAAGACTTTGTGCCTATATCCTTTTGTTTCAGAAAGCATGAACCAGACCATGTTAAAACCTTCAAAAGGCCTAATTGAAGCAAGATTCATTTTGAAAGCATACTCGGCAAGGTTGCGTTAACATGACTCTTACATATATGCTAATTATTTGTATTGGTATCATATCACATTGTCCTTCGCACTTTGAATAAATATATGATCCATTCACTATCATCTAAAACTTGATTTTGAAACTTGCATGATACTACATTAGAATTACCGTTTTAAAGGAACAATTTTATTTGCAAATAAGCACTTAGCATCAAGGAAATCCTTCCAAACAGCATTCAACCTAGTGCAATTTGTTTTAAGATTCAGTGAATATGAGGCAATCACTTCGAGAAGCATCAAGTCTATCTAAGGCTCATACTGGGGCAAGCCATTCCATAGTACAGTGAAGCCTACTGCTCTAATTCGGTCAATTAGGGGCATACTGCAACAGGATTCCGAATACTGGAGCAGACCTTCTTAAAATCACATTTTGAAAAACAGTTGTCAATTCTTTTTTCTAAGGGAAGTCTTTTTCAAAGTCCTAATAGACTGGGGAATGATAAGTTCATAAAGTTTGAAGCATCTCAACGATCACTTTGATCTGAGCAAGTCAGAGGTTTATACTCTTCTAGAGACAATAATTTTTAGTATGAAGCCTACTAGGAAGTAGAGCAAAAATCAGGGTTTTGCAAACCATCTTCATGGTGTCAAAAATATTCATATTAAGGATATCGTGGAATCAGAGCTTGATACCTACAAAATGCATAAACTAATATATCCATGCATTCACTTTCTTCTTGTATATTATGTACAAAATAGATCATGCATAAGCCTAAGCCCGAATTCAGTAACCTCTCAAGGAACTTCAGTGCAATCCTCAGCAGAACCATGATGCAAGAGGTGTTCTCAAGAGTAGAATAGTTCTTTCTTGTTTAGTACAAGTGGCTTTCAGAAGACCATCAATATTGGTGATGATTCTCAAGATACATTTTTCTTCCCCAACAAGTGATTGATATTCTCCAATTGAACTCTTGGGTCATCGAAATTTCTGTTTGGTTTCCCCAGTAGATATCTCCCCACAGAGTTTCCTCTGGATTTTTTCTCCAGCAAAACTTCATTAGTTCTCTAGACGAGTTTCATATCAGTAAGATTCCACAGAAATGTATCCTTAACAACTTTATCCTTAACAAGTCTCTTCGAAGTTTTGTCTAAGATTGACACCTCTTTCACAAGGATAACTCAAGTCAGCAATCTCCCCAGTGAATCTAATGGACAAGAGTTCCCTAATAGATAAGCTTTACTGAATGATCCTCAGTATATCTCCAACAAGTCTCTTGTGTGTTTACTCCCTAGAGAGTCTCTCGTATTTCCCCAATAGGTTACTTTAGTTAATCCTTAATAGAGTTAGTGGTCCTAATTGATCTACTCTCTGAAGAAGTGTAACGCCCCGAATTCTCATCCAAGACATGACCTAAAGATTATTGAAAATACTAGATTAAATCAAAATGGAAGGTTTTGAAATTAACCAAGTTTGGGGCAATTGAAATTCATAAGCAGTAAATCACTGTATTCCAATTCATTCAAATTAAAGTAAAGGAATAACTAAAACTAATGTGATATTTATTTTCTGAAAACCTATTCTTCCCCGCAATCACGCACCAAGCAAGTATCAATCACTTTGGAACTCCACATTTGTACCTAAAATGTTGTTGTAAGGGGTCAGTTTTCATTAACCACAATCCATGTTAAGAATAAATTAAACAAGAGTTAACAATTAAAAAATATAGATACACATATCATGTCCAAGAGAATTTAATTAAAAGGAAAGTTCATCAAAATTATTAATATCGAACTGTAACCATAACGTCATACACATAAAGAAATCAACTCAAGACTAACCACAACAACACAATCACGAAGCGTATATGCAACTATGCATACTCTTAAATGCCACAAAGACAATCACACATTGATCTTTACTCGCCACTAAGACAATCACACAAGATCTTTATCCGCCACTAAGGCACTCACACAATGCATATGACATGTCATTCATGATGTAAAATAAAAATATAATTACCCGTCACTAAGACAACAACAAAGTCAACAAATATTTGTCTCACATAAATTCAAAATACAATTCATACACTCTTAAATCATACAACACACTACCTTAATTTAAATCAATTATAATTTTATTTATATGCT
>OZ012740.1:38915707-38985828 GCA_963859935.3 Lathyrus sativus | reverse complement strand
TGTCTCAATATTTTCCAGCTGACTTAGGCTCAGAGACAAAATATTTAAAACCTATGAGTGTGCAAAAATCATTTTTGAATAGACTGAGAGGAACAGGTGGCATGTATTCGAAGTATGGTTGGAACGTGCTAACAGTTATTCCATGACACCAATCTAGAAATGTCAACTTCTACATACAGCTGTTTTTTTTTGTCCAACTAATAAACATATTAAAGTTTTATAAATTAATGTCGAATCCTATATGAATACTTTCTATCACTACATATAGAGTATTCGTAGAAAACATTAGAGAGCAGGAAAATGGCTTTATGTGGAAAAGTGTTCACTGAACACGAGGGTGAAGCATCTGCTGCTAAGTTTTATAATATTTGTAGGAAGCAACTTCAACATATTCCTAACATTTCTTCTGAAGTACATGGAGTTAGATTGCTTGAAGGTGAATGGGATAAAGTTGGTTCTGTCATACACTGGGAATACACAATAGGTAATTAAGCTTTTTATGTTTCATAGTCTTAAGGTAATATATTATGCTTTTAAACACTTGTGAATCCCTGCAGATGAAGAAGAAGAAAGTGCGAAAGGAAGAATTGAGGGTATAGACGATGACAATAGGGTAATCACATTTAGTCTCTTTGATGGAGAAGTGGGTGAGAATTACAAGAGTTTTAAGGGAACATTGCAAGTGATGGATGGGGAATATGGCGCGCTTGTGAGATGGACTTTTGAGTATGAGAAAGTAAAGGAGGACATTACAGGTGCGGTTCCGGAATTATACTTGGATCTTGTTGCAGAGATTACAAAAGATATTGATGCTCATCTTGTCGAGGAAGAGCAACAAATATGAACTAAGATGAAGTGTGTTTGGATATGGTGTTATTGCATATCAAATAAATTTGGCATCTTTTCGAGTTATATATATCAAGGAAATTTTTTAGTGAAAGACAAAACCGTAGGTGAATGTCATTTATGCTTAAGATGTTTTATTGTTACTAAAATGTAGGAGTGTGAGTGTCTTTTTCATACACTTCGGAAGAGGTTAGTGTCTATTTTAAGTCTTGAGAGAGTATCCATGTCATTTTAATACACTTTATAAGGAAGGTGAGTGTAATTTATTCAATAAACTTTTATTTATTAATTTGTTTATTTTAAATATATTGTTGAGTGCAAAATAAGTTTTTATCAACAAATAAACTCGACGAAGATTCAATAATTTGTGTTAAATTCTTTAGGTTCTAGGTTAATATCTTTAATGTTTGAATGATTAAATATAAATAGATTGATTAAGTGTTGCTCAAATAAAAGAAATGGCATTATCACTATTACAAAAAAATGTTTTTTTTTTAATCTCGGATGCGAAATGCATAATATCTCAATTAAAAAAGTAAGGTAATGAAGGACAACATAAAAATTTGCCACTTATCACCTCAGTGGAATTAAAATCGAGAGGTAAAGTTATATATACATGGGTTCGAACCCCAACATCGACTTATATCTCAGTTTATCTTGAAAACCGAGAGATAAGATTATTGTTATTATTATTTTTAATTGTTACATTGTTTACTCAGAATATTACATCGTTTACCTAGAATATCAAAATAAAAATCAAATTTCATAGAGATCTAGATAAATTCAAATTCCTTGAAGATTTAAATTTTAGATCTTTGAATTATTGAATCTTGAGGAAGATTAAATGTTGGGTGTAAGATTATTCTCTACGGATCTTACATGCATTTTTCTGATGAAAAAAATGGTAAGATGATTAAAATCAATATTCAAATATATGACTTTCAGCTCAAATAAATATTTAAGAAAACGAACCTTAAACCCAGATAATTTTCTGCTATTACAATCCATCATAGAGAATTTTTCCAAACGTCTTTAGGTTTCAAGCGCTTCATGCTTCATTTAGGTTAGAAATTTTAATATTATGTTTTATAATGGGTGTCTCTTAGGTTTCACGCGGATCACTAATTGCAGATTCTTGAGCGTTGATAAACATTAAATGGACGGTAAAGATTTGTTTAAGGGCATTGCATATAGAAAACGCTTAATTATCACCTTGGTCACGAAGAAAACCGAGGTGAATAAGTTGTTTTTTTAAATTACATTGTTTACACAGAATATTAAAAATACAATGTAAAATCTGTTTCTCAATGAGAATTTTTATTTTCCATGTTTAGGTTCCATGCAAGATGCTAAAGATCTATTTTCCAATGAAAATTTATATTTTCTGCACTTGCAATTCATTCTAGAGATCTGTAGTAGCAACTCATAATAAAATGGACGGTGGCAAATATTTCCTCTCTTTGGGGTGGCTACATATACATTAGTCTTTCTGTAAAATCTGTTTAGCGGGTGTTTTTAATAAAATATGATTATTAAACACCTCATAATTATTATAAAATCGAGGTTTTTTTATCTTCTCCTTTTAACTATCATCTCGGTGATGATGAAAAGCGAGGTGAATAATTTTTTTTTTGAAATTACATTGTTTACGCCGAATATTAAAATAAATTGTTTACAACAAATATTTAGTTGCATTCTCTTCTTTGTTCAAAGGTTAAACTCCATTCCTTGTTGGTGAAGTTCCTTTCTTTGTTGGTTAAGCTCCATTCCTTGTTAGTTAAGCTCCTTTCTTTGTTGGTTAAGCTCCCTTCTTTGTGTAACTTGAAGCAAGAGTGATTGTTTGCACTTCCAATCTATCAACTGAGTGTTCTTCAAAGGTTGAGCTCCCTTATTTAACTGAGGGTTATTCCAAAAATACAACAACGACTAACGACTACATCATCACCATTATGTGAGATAGATTGTAGGGGCAAAAAATTTTTTTGTTCAAGATAGAAGAACATTGAAGATTTTTTCTGTCATGCAGTTCATCCCAAAGAATGATGCTTGCGAGTTTGGGGCGGCTTCATATTAGTAAGGATTAGGGAAAAATATGTTTAACGAGTACTTTTATATTAAAATCTTATTATTTTATGCCTCGGTTAAATAGAAAACCGAAGGGTTAGAACATTTTGTTTACACTTATAAACAAATAAAATCATAAACAACGATAGCTAGGAATCAAAGCTTGTACTGAGTTGTTTTTTCACCTCGATGTTATAAAAAACTGAGAGAATTTATTGTTTTTTATGTTTTTAAATAATAAAAAATAGTGCTCTTGGCTTTATACCTCTGTTTTCTATGTTTGAGGTGAAAGTTTTATCATGAAAAACATTATTTGTTGTAGTGCATACTAGTGAAATACAAGTACAAATGAAGAAAAACTAAGAAATAATGTATGAATAATACTTGAATTAAAAATGAGTAACATATTTCAGAGAGAGAGAGAGAGAGAGAGAGAGAGAGAGAGAGAGAGAGAGAGAGAGAGAGAGAGAGAGAGAGAGAGAGAGAGAGAGAGAGAGAGAGAGAGAGAGAGAGAGATTGTTGGATAAGTAAATTCAAGCACAAGGGATAGATGAATTATGGTATTCAAAATTCGCAATTAATTTTAAAGTTTTGTTACTTAAGAAATGAATCACGTTGTATTCTTTAAGATCCTATTAAATTGAATAGTGCAAGAAATAAAAATATTTATGTAATTTGCAGGAATTAAAAAAAAAGGGTTTAGATAGATGGCACCAATGATTTTTTCACGTTTGTCGAACGTTGACCTACTCTTGTTCCCAAAAGATCTTCTATAGATTTTGACTATAAACTTGAGATTTTACAGGTTATTACATATGAACCTTGATACAGTCCGATCTTGAGATCTTACAAAGACGTATCCCCAACCAAAAATGGAAGCTTTTACCCATGCTAAGCTAACGATCCGATTAGAAATTTTTCAGGATGATCTCAAGTACCAAATTAAACTTTTTTTAAATGAAGTTATAAAGACTAACACAAAGATTTTAAGTCTGATTATCTCAAGAACCAAATTCTATTTCTTAAGAATATAACACTCTTAAGTATAATGACAATAACACGACACCAATAAAATTTCCTCACATGTAAATTTTCTCTCGAAGACACTAAGGCAACTTAGATGAATGAAAAATAATTTTAGACGGGAAGTGAGGTGCGTGTGTGTGTGAGTGTGTGTGTGTGTGTGTGTGTGTGAGTGTGTGAGTGTGTGTGTATGTGTGTGTATGTGTGTGTGTGTGTGTGTGTGTGTGTGTGTGTGTGTGTGTGTGTGTGTGTGTGTGTGTGTGTGTGTGTGTGTGTGAAGGTGTGAAAAACATAACAAGGGGGTTTGAATTGGATTTTAAAAAAAAAAGTTTTTACAAACTCAAAAACTCAATAATCAAAAGATTGAACAATGAGAGAGACACGAGAATTTTTGTCTTGGTTCGCTTGAAAATCAAAGCTAATCCAATCCACCCGCCAAGGTGACTTCGCTTTATACACAAGGAATTAATCCACTATAATTAACTGATTACAAATGCACTAGCAACAACTGGTGACTAACAAACCATAAAAGCAAACATTTATTGTCTTCTCAAAGATACTTACCTAACTGACCCCTCAAGAAACTACAAACAAACAGTTTGAATACAAAGATGTGTGTTTAAAAAGTGCTTCTTAGACAAGCAGATTTTCACAACTGAAATACAGAAAATACTTAAATAAAACATTTGCACAAGGTTAAAAGTTTTTCACGTAGAAAACACTCTTGTTGTTCAGTAGCATTTCTTCAAGTCTCAAAGTCTCATATATATAGCATGAAAAAGGAACCGTTAGAGGGAAAATAATGAATAGGAGAATGTAGTTATCCACTAATTGAAAACCGGTCCGCATAGCAGCATGAAGATGCTTCTTGGAATCTAATTCAAATTTCCTTAGCATCATACCAACATTTGGTTCTTTAGGTCTATATATGTTTGGAAATTTGATGGTTAAGTCACAAAGGTTTGGATTGGGACCAGGGTCGTGCAAACTAGGAATAATAAGAGATGGTAAATCATCATATGTTTCAACATCAGAACCAATATGATTGTTAAAAGTATTTTCGGAAGTGTTTTATCGTATCCACAGGGATTGGTGAGAATATGTGATGCTTGCCGTTCAATGGTTTAATGATTTAAGAAGGGGGTTTTTTAAAATGGTTTCTATTTTTGTAATAAGAGTTTGTAAGAAATAAAACAGAATAAAATTTGGTCTTAGTTTGATAAAAAGCATGTCAAGATTAGGGTTCACTAATCCTTCCTAAACGTATCCAACCAATCAAATATGTGAACGTAGTTTTAAGCAACATAATCGCGTATCCTCGCAAAAACATTCATTTCTAAAGCGATGTCATGAATGTTATTATTTTGACCATTAAATGATCTCTCTAAATAACACTCGAAACAATAATCATTAAGATCAATACAAAGCAAATATCAACTTTCAAACCTATGTCTAGAGTTTGTATAGTTGATAGATGAAGAAATTAGGTCAAGACTTGAAAAGTTCATGTGTAAAGCAATCCAAATCATAAATATAACAAAAGATAGAAAATAACTTCATCTATATTGATCAAAGACTTGTTCACATACAAAAGATCAAGAAGAATACATAAAATCAGAACTAGCTATCTCTAACCTTGACAAAAGAGGGGTTTTTGCCACCCATTTCCATGATAGCTTGAGCATTAAGTTTCGGAAGAAGGTTGATCAACATCCGAGTCGAATAATCGAGATTGGATGGGAATCTACCTTCTTTTTGTGAAAGATAGCTAAGAGATGATGAGAAATGAAGAAACTAGGGTTTTTGCTCTGAAAAATCTCTAGAAAGAAAAGTACAAGAAAAAAGATATTTTTACAAAAAGTACCATATACTACTTATAGACATGCTGCTGAGCTGTCATATTTGCCTAGCGAACAATACAAAATGGCAGTTGAAGTGCCAGTGTACAGTGAAGACGCCCCTGAGCTATTCCCACATGTTCGTTGTGCAAAGAATCCTTCGTATTGCGAATCCTTCGCTACAAACTTCGCACATCAAATTCTTGTCCAAATACTTACTGCCTCAAGTCTGGGGGTGTTCTGTAACACCCCGCTCCCAAAATAAAATAAAACAAACAAGTAAAACACATATCAGAATTTCCTCCCAACGGGATGTCACAATTTCACTTCAAATTCCATAAATAAAAATTTCCAATTAAATTAACTGAACTTCTCATAAAATTTCAGCGGCGAAGAGAATAAACATAGTCTGTCATAAATCTCAAAACATCATAGATATACATCAACCATATCCATCATCCTCATATGTGTACATACATATGACAGCCATCTGCCCAAAATACATGACATCATCAAAACATCATCACGCATATACAAAAGTCAGACACGCCACTGGGGCACACATATCAATAATAACAGAAAAACTCCCAAAACACCCTGGTGTTACGTATCAGAGCAGTCCTACAAGACACCACAAATCCATCTAGCTAGCACCTGAGTTGTCAGCACTTCTGGAGAAGCACAAACGCCAACAACAACGACAAAGGGGTGAGAATTACGATCAAATAATAATGGCATATAAGTGCATGAAATAAAAGCAGAAATCAATAATAATAATATTATTTCATATACACATCATTCGGACTCACGGTCCCACCCTCATCCACAATTCACAATCGCGTAACAAACGCGCTCACACCACTCACAATATACGACACCGACTCACTACCACGATGGGCACCGGGCCATCAACCCTCCATGCGGGAGCACAAAATATAACGATGGGCAACTGGCCATCAACTCTCCACACAGGGAGCACACCACACCGATGGGCAATTGGCCATCAACCCTCCACAATGGGAGCATATCTCCGATGGACAACTGGCCATCACCCTCCACACCGGGAGCACCTCATCAACATCGATGGACACATGGCCATCACCCTCCCCACTGGGAGCACAACAACGATATCGATGGTCACTGGGCCATCACCCTCCTCTACAGGAGCACACCAACGATGTCGATGGTCACTGGGCCATCACCCTCCTCTACAGGAGCACACCACCATAACCACGCACATTAAACAACTAGCACACTAAGTGCACATGAATCATATTGATCCATTCCTCGCCACACACATACACTACACCCACGGCGTACCGATCCCATGGATCCGCTCACTATACAATTCACCATATACAATGCACACAAGGCATGTCGGTCTTACTGACCCCAATACTTCACATAATAGCGTGCAAACACAACGCACGATAAGCGTATCGATCCTCATGGATCCATTTTCTACAACACACCGACACAACCCACCCAAGGCGCAACGGTCGTACTGATCTTCACCTCTCACACTCGGCACACACACAATGCACACACTACACGTATATGCATATCCACACCGGTTCACACATAACGCGAATTCCCCCAATCATGCCACGAGCGATAAACGCCGGCCAAACAGCCCCACAACCTCATACACACGCTCGCATTAACTTCCCAGCAAGCCTCCCATCGCATACGACCAGCAAGGGTCAAGGTCCGCGAAGGAACCACACAAAAACAGTAGCAAAACACAGCTCTGCTGTCGGGCTCGCTGGCACACTCGCCTGGCGAAGGCCCACAGCGAACATTCGCCTGGCGAAGCCTGGCGACGTCTCGCCTCCATTCTCCCAACGAAGGTTGGCGAATCTTGCAGAATTCAACACATTCTGCACATCAGAATCGTCCCCCACTTCCGATTCTGCCCGATTAAATCATCACCCGATATCCTACAACATACTACCCCTACACTACGGGTCTATTCCCGATTCTTTTCTGAATATCATCCACTCTACTCTCCGAACCAACTTTTGGATTCAACTCCGAAGTTTTACTGAAATGTTCCAAAACTCTCACAAATCAACATCTCAACACATGCACGAATCAAACATCATATAACTCAACATTCACAACAATAATATCATACAAACAGCATCAAACAACAACAATTCCATGGGGTTAGGGATTTTCCCCAAAATCTACCGAATTTCATGCAAAAGCCAAAGTACCTTAAAATCCCCCCCCCCCCCCCCCCTTTACCTCAAACGAAGCTTGGATTATGAATTTGCACTTCAATCCTCACGAAAATCAGCTAACTTGTTGCTGTTCTTGATGCTTCAGCTTGCACCCTTGATCACTTGTTCCCCTTCCTCTCTCGTGTTCTCACGAGTTCTTCCTCCACTTCTCTTTCTATTCTCCAAAAATACCCACAATACCCTTAGTCCCAATATTCTTTTTATTAAATCCAAATAACTCATTTTAAATCCAAATAAATATATTTTCCAAAATTATATTAATTCTTCATAATACTTTTTATTCCAAAAAGTCCAATTAATTATGTTTCCTCATATATTAATATTAGAAATAACAATGATAATAATTAATAATAATTTTCACATTACCATTAATTATCTCATTTTATTTACCACATATTGATACTATGAGTTCATAATCTTCTAACACTTCCTCAAGACACATCCGCGAATAAATTAATACCGGAAATGAAATTAATTAAAATGGGTGTTACAACTCTCCCCCACTTTAATTATTTTTGTCCTCAAAAATACCTGATGGAAACAGTTCCGGATACGCTTCTCGCATCCTGCTCTCCAATTCCCAGGTCACACTGCCACCTGCAGCACCTCCCAAAGCCACTCTCACCAACGATATCTCTTTCCCTCTGAGTCGCTTCATCTTGCGATCCTCGATCCTCAACGGCAATGTCTCCAGAGTTAGATTCTCTCTAACTTGGACTTCATCCCTCTGAATCACATGAGACGGATCGTGCACATAATTCCGAAGTTGCAACACGTGAAACACGTCGTGCAAGTTCGAAAGCTCTGGCAGCAACTCCACCCTATAGGCCGCAACACCAACCCTCTGCAAGATCTGATACGGTCCGATAAACTTCGGATCCAACTTCTTGGACTTCAAAGCACGTCCAACACCCGTTACTGGGTTAACCCTCAAGAATACATGGTCACCCTCAGTAAACTCCAACTCTTTCCTGCGGCTATCATAATAACTCTTCTGGCGATCCTGAGATGCTTTCATCTTCTCACGGATCATCTGCACTGTCTCGGTAGTCCGATGTACCAACTCTGGTCCCAAAACCCCACTCTCACCCGACTCATACCAACACAAGGGAGTCCTGCACCTCCTGCCATAAAGAGCCTCGAATGGTGCCATCCAAATACTGGAATGATAACTGTTGTTGTACGTGAACTCAACCAAAGGCAAATGAGTATCCCACATACCACCTTTCTCTAACACACATGCCCGCAACAAATCCTCCAAAGTCTGAATAGTCCGCTCCGATTGACCATCTGTCTGCGGATGGTAAGCTGAACTCAGCTTCAACTCCGTACCCAAAGCCTCTTGCAAACTCTTCTAAAACATAGAAGTGAACCTCGGATCTCTATCCGACACAATGCTCAACGGTACACCGTGCAGCTTCACAATCACCCGAATGTAAATCTCTGCCAGTTTCTCCAACGGAAAGCTAATACTGATCGGTACAAAGTGCGCAGACTTCGTAAGCCGATCTACAATCACCCAAATAGCGTCAAAACCTCTCGCCGTATTCGGCAAACCTATAACAAAGTCCATAGCAATACAATCCCACTTCCAAACCGTAGTTTCCAACGGTTGCATCATCCCCGAAGGTCTCTGATGTTCCACTTTCGCTTTCTGACAAACCAAACAAGCATAAACATAACGAGCAATGTCCTTTTTCATGCCCGACCACCAAAACAACTTTTTCAAGTCCTGATACATCTTTGTAGCTCCTGGATGGACACTCAGGCTACTATGATGTCCTTCGTCCAAAATCGACTTCTTCAACTCATCATTATCCGACACACAAATTCTGCCCCGAAATCTTAACACACCTGAGCTATCCAACCTAAAATCATTACCGGAATCACTTCCGGCCTCTCGCATCAAATCCACAAGTCTCACATCTAATTTCTAATGTTCTCTAATCATGTCCAAGAAATCATTCTTCACTTGTAATTTACCCAACATCACACCGTCCGATGTAAACTCACAAACCATACTCAAATCCCGAAATTGCTCAATAAGCTCCATCTCTTTTACCATCAATGCTGACATATGGATTGTCTTTCTGCTCAACGCATCCGCAACCACATTCGCCTTCCCTGGGTGATAACTCAAACTAAAATCATAGTCTTTCAAGAATTCCAACCATCTCCTCTGCCGCATATTCAGCTCCTTCTAATCAAACAAATATTTCAAACTCTTGTGATCACTGAATACCTCAAACTTCGAACCATATAAATAATGTCTCCAGATCTTTAACACAAAAACCACCGCATCCAATTCAAGGTCATGAGTAGGATAGTTCCGCTCATGCACCCTCAATTGCCGCGAAGCATAAGCTACCACTCTCCCATTCTGCATAAGAACTCCGCCCAATCCCATTTTGGACGCATCACAATATACCACAAAAGGCTCAATTGGATTCAGTAGTACTAAAACTGGTGTCAAAGTCAATCTCTTCTTTAGTTCTTCAAAACTCTCTTCACAAGTAGCATCCCACACAAATACTTGATCTTTCCTTGTCAACTGCGTCAACGGCAAAGCCAATCTAGAAAAGCCTTCAATGAATCTTCGGTAATACCCTACTAAGCCTAAAAAGCTTCTAACTTCGGTTACCGTCTTTGGCGGTTCCCACTGTAGTACCGCACTCACCTTAGATGAATCCACTGAAACACCGTCACCTGAAATAACGTGCCCCCAGAAAACTCACCGTTTTCAACCAGAATTCACACTTCGATAGCTTAGCAAACAACTTGTTATCCTTTAACACTTGCAAAGCGATCCTCAAATGTTCTGCATGTTCTTCCTCGGACTTAGAATAAATCAGAATCTCATCTATGAACACGACAATAAACTGATCCAAATAAGAATGGAAGATATGGTTCATATATTCCATAAACACGCTCGGCGCATTAGACACTCCGAAAGGCATTACGGCATACTCATAATGTCCATATCGAGTCCTAAACACCGTCTTCTGAATGTCACCTTCCTTCACTCTTATCTGATGGTAACCCGACCTCAAGTCAATCTTACTGAACACACGAGCTCCCACTAACTGATCCATCAAACCATCGATCCTTGGAAGAGGATATTTGTTCTTGATGGTCACTTTGTTCAACTGCCGGTAATCAATGCACAAACGCATTCTACCGTCCTTCTTCTTCACTAATGATAACGCGAAATCATATATATATAATGACGTACTTTTCTACTAATCGGCGACCGTTTTCACTCCGATTTCGGATATTTCCACACTATTTGTCCAGTATTTTGCATGTATTCAAAGTCCATGCTCAAATGGAGCGAGATGAAGAAAAGAAGCATTTACAGGTGAAAACCAGGTGAAAATCAGGCCAAAAAGCAGCAAAAACGAGTTCTGCTGATATGACGACCGTCACAAGGGTGTGACGACCGTCACAGGTCCATGACGACCGTCATGGAGTTAAAATGCAGTTTTTCTGCACGTGCTGTGAAATGCTGAAAATGCCAAAGAGGAGTGGACCACTAACTCCTATATTTTCTGATATCATTCCCACTTCCCGAAGAAATAAACCGTTGAAAATCCCATATATAAAAGGAGGGAGCTGGTACCAGAAAAGGGGAGCCGCATTGAAGAGACGAAGTGCTGCCAATTTACTTTCAGAGCAATTATTCAGTTTTCCATTTTCTTATCGTTATTTTGTTTCCTTTTCCTTTATTTCCTTGCAATTGTTGTTTTACTTTCCCATTTCTATTCTGTACGAGTAATTGGCATAAAGACTAAATCCTGCCGCCATTTTGGAGGATTTCCCAAAAGCCAATCGAATTGTTTACAGGTTTCTATTTTAATCGTTAATTGAATTGCTATTTCCCATTATAATGCATATTATTATTTTCTGCCATTATTTACGTGTTTTTAATTTATATCCGATGTCTGGCTAAATCTTAAGTAATCGGTATGTAATAAATAATCTGATGGGATTCGATAATTAACCGGTGTATACCTACCTTTTCAAAACTTATTTATGGCTTCAGTGTTTAAATCGATTTTTTCTAAATAAACCTTCGTCGCGATAGCGAGAGTTTATTTACAGTAGTTTTGCCACGACAGTGGGAAATTCATAAAGGTACGAACCAACAAGCGACAGCTAAGGTTAAGTCCAGATAGTAAAAACTAAGCATTCATTTTAAAAACAGCGACAACGCTTTAAAAGGAATTAGAACTTAATAGTTTTCAAAAAGTAACTTTAACCCCGAACGGGATAGCGACAGCATACGTTCCGCCTTAGAGTTGCGACTAGCGTCAACAACCATCGTGAGACAAAGGTCTTTAAACCATCATTTTCTTCTTAAACTATTTTTGAAAACCTAAAGACACCGGTGACCTATAGAATCCATGAAGAACTAACATATTACATACCGATTCAAGCATTTATACCTTAATTAAAAGCTTTAGTTCCCTTTAGTTTACGCACTTATTTCGTTATTATTCCCCTAAAACATTACCAACCTAGATAAACACAGTAACACCCGAAAATACTAGTTTGATTACGAGTCCCTGTGGGATCGATATCTATTATTACTATGCGATAGACTGTGCACTTGCAGTTAATTGAGTTAGACATAGAAAGTCGCGATCAAGTTTTTGGCGCCGTTGCCGGGGATTCCGTTTAGTCAATAGTGTAATCTTTTGTTACACAGTATAGACTAGGTTAACTATTCTCTCTCCCTCTACTCGTTCTTCGATTGTATGCTAAGTACTCGCTCACAAGACGACATCTTACAACCTACAATCGCCGAACTAGAGCGCTTCTTACATTTAAGAAGGCACATCATCGAATATCAACAAAGACACAATATTCCTGATCTTCTAGCTCATCCTCCTGTTGAAGAAGCAAAGATGGCTGACGAACCTCAGAACAAACCGCTGAAGGACTACGCTACACCCTCTCAGTTGGAACCTCGAAGTAGCATTGTTACCCCAGCTATCAATCGAACTGATTTCGAACTAGAACCGTCATTGCTATCAGCTGTACAACAAAACCAATTCTCAGGAAATGCAACTGAGGATCTAAATGAACACTTAAGAAGTTTGTGCAATACGCAGACACAATGAAGGCAAATGGAGTAACTCCAGATGCAATAAGACTTCGTCTTTTTCCTTTCTCTCTTAGAGATAGAGCTTGGACGTGGTTACAATCCTTACCATCCAACTCCGTTACGACGTGGGAACAGTTGAAGAACGTTTTCTTAGCAAGATACTTCTTGGAATCTAATTCAAATTTCCTTAGCATCATACCAACATTTGGTTCTTTAGGTCTATATATGTTTGGAAATTTGATGGTTAAGTCACAAAGGTTTGGATTGGGACCAGGGTCGTGCAAACTAGGAATAATAAGAGATGGTAAATCATCATATGTTTCAACATCAGAAACAATATGATTGTTAAAAGTATTTTCGGAAGTGTTTTATCGTATCCACAGGGATTGGTGAGAATATGTGATGCTTGCCGTTCAATAGTTTAATGATTTAAGAAGGGGGTTTTTTAAAATGGTTTCTATTTTTGTAATAAGAGTTTGTAAGAAATAAAACAGAATAAAATTTGGTCTTAGTTTGATAAAAAGCATGTCAAGATTAGGGTTCACTAATCCTTCCTAAACGTATCCAACCAATCAAATATGTGAACGTAGTTTTAAGCAACATAATCGCGTATCCTCGCAAAAACATTCATTTATAAAGCGATGTCATGAATGTTATTATTTTGACCATTAAATGATCTCTCTAAATAACACTCGAAACAATAATCATTAAGATCAATACAAAGCAAATATCAACTTTCAAACCTATGTCTAGAGTTTGTATAGTTGATAGATGAAGAAATTAGGTCAAGACTTGAAAAGTTCATGTGTAAAGCAATCCAAATCATAAATATAACAAAAGATAGAAAATAACTTCATCTATATTGATCAAAGACTTGTTCACATACAAAAGATCAAGAAGAATACATAAAATCAGAACTAGCTATCTCTAACCTTGACAAAAGAGGGGTTTTTGCCACCCATTTCCATGATAGCTTGAGCATTAAGTTTCGGAAGAAGGTTGATCAACATCCGAGTCGAATAATCGAGATTGGATGGGAATCTACCTTCTTTTTGTGAAAGATAGCTAAGAGATGATGAGAAATGAAGAAACTAGGGTTTTTGCTCTGAAAAATCTCTAGAAAGAAAAGTACAAGAAAAAAGATATTTTTACAAAAAGTACCATATACTACTTATAGACATGCTGCTGAGCTGTCATATTTGCCTAGCAAACAATACAAAATGGCAGTTGAAGTGCCAGTGTACAGTGAAGACGCCCCTGAGCTATTCCCACATGTTCGTTGTGCAAAGAATCCTTCGTATTGCGAATCCTTCGCTACAAACTTCACACATCAAATTCTTGTCCAAATACTTACTGCCTAAAGTCTGGGGGTGTTCTGTAACACCCCGCTCCCAAAATAAAATAAAACAAACAAGTAAAACACATATCAGAGTTTCCTCCCAACGGGATGTCACAATTTCACTTCAAATTCCATAAATAAAAATTTCCAATTAAATTAACTGAACTTCTCATAAAATTTCAGCGGCGAAGAGAATAAACATAGTCTGTCATAAATCTCAAAACATCATAGATATACATCAACCATATCCATCATCCTCATATGTGTACATACATATGACAGCCATCTGCCCAAAATACATGACATCATCAAAACATCATCACGCATATACAAACGTCAGACACGCCACTGGGGCACACATATCAATAATAACAGAAAAACTCCCAAAACACTCTGGTGTTACGTATCAGAGCAGTCCTACAAGACACCACAATTCCATCTAGCTAGCACCTGAGTTGTCTGCACTTCTGGAGAAGCACAAACCACAACAACAACGACAAAGGGGTGATAATTACGATCAAATGATAATGGCATATAAGTGCATGAAATAAAACAAAAATCAATAATAATAATATTATTTCATATACACATCATCCGGACTCACGGTCCCACCCTCATCCACAATTCACAATCGCGTAACAAACGCGCTCACACAACTCACAATATACGACACCGACTCACTACCATGATGGGCACCGGGCCATCAACCCTCCACGCGGGAGCACAAAATATAACGATGGGCAACTGGCCATCAACCCTCCACACAGGGAGCACACCACACCGATGGGCAACTGGCCATCAACCCTCCACAATGGGAGCATATCTCCGATGGACAACTGGCCATCACCCTCCACACCGGGAGCACCTCATCAACATCGATGGACACATGGCCATCACCCTCCCCACTGGGAGCACAACAACAATATTGATGGTCACTGGGCCATCACCCTCCTCTACAGGAGCACACCAACGATGTCGATGGTCACTGGGCCATCACCCTCCTCTACAGGAGCACACCACCATAACAACGCACATTAAACAACTAGCACACTAAGTGCACATGAATCATATTGATCCATTCCTTGCCGTACACATACACTACACCCACGGCGTACCGATCCCATGAATCCGCTCACTATACAATTCACCATATACAATGCACACAAGGCATGTCGGTCTTACTGACCCCAATACTTCACATAATAGCGTGCAAACGCAACGCAGGATAAGCGTATCGATCCCCATGGATCCATTTTCTACAACACACCGACACAACGCACCCAAGGCGCAACGGTCGTACTGATCTTCACCTCTCACACTCGGCACACACACAATGCACACACTACACGTATATGCATATCCGCACTGGTTCACACATAACGCGAATTCCCCCAATCATGCCACGGGCGATAAACGCCGGCCAAACAGCCCCACAACCTCATACACACGCTCGCATTAACTTCCCAGCAAGCCTTCCATCGCATACGACTAGCAAGGGTCGAAGTCCGCGAAGGAACCACACAAAAACAGCAGCAAAACACAGCTCTGCTGTCGGGCTCGCTGGCACACTCGCCTGGCGAAGGCCCGCAGCGAACATTCGCCTGGCGAAGCCTGGCGAGGTCTCGCCTCCATTCGCCCAGCGAAGGTTGGCAAATCTTGCAGAATTCAGCACATTCTGCACATCAGAATCGTCCCTCACTTCCGATTCTGCCCGATTAAATCATCACCCTATATCCTACAACATACTACCCCTACACTATAGGTCTATTCCCGATTCTTTTCCGAATATCATCCACTCTACTCTCCGAACCAACTTCCGGATTCAACTCCGAAGTTTTACTGAAATGTTCCAAACCTCTCACAAATCAACATCTCAACACATGCACGAATCAAACATCATATAACTCAACATTCACAACAATAATATCATACAAACAGCATCAAACAACAACAATTCCATGGGGTTAGGGATTTTCCCCAAAATCTACCGAATTTCATGCAAAAGCCAAAGTACCGTAAAATCCCCCCCCCCCCCTTACCTCAAACGAAGCTTGGATTATGAATTTGCACTTCAATCCTCACGAAAATCAGCTAACTTGTTGCTGTTCTTGATGCTTCAGCTTGCACCCTTGATCACTTGTTCCCCTTCCTCTCTCGTGTTCTCACGAGTTCTTCCTCCACTTCTCTTTCTATTCTCCAAAAATACCCACAATACCCTTAGTCCCAATATTCTTTTTATTAAATCCAAATAACTCATTTTAAATCCAAATAAATATATTTTCCAAAATTATATTAATTCTTCATAATACTTTTTATTCCAAAAAGTCCAATTAATTATGTTTCCTCATATATTAATATTAGAAATAACAATGATAATAATTAATAATAATTTTCACATTACCATTAATTATCTCATTTTATTTACCACATATTGATACTATGAGTTCATAATCTTCTAACACTTCCTCAAGACACATCCGCGAATAAATTAATACCGGAAATGAAATTAATTAAAATGGGTGTTACAACTCTCCCCCACTTTAATTATTTTTGTCCTCAAAAATACCTGATGGAAACAGTTCCGGATACGCTTCTCGCATCCTGCTCTCCAATTCCCAGGTCACACTGTCACCTGCAGCACCTCCCAAAGCCACTCTCACCAACGATATCTCTTTCCCTCTGAGTCGCTTCATCTTGCGATCCTCGATCCTCAACGGCAATGTCTCCAGAGTTAGATTCTCTCTAACTTGGACTTCATCCCTCTGAATCACATGAGACGGATCGTGCACATAATTCCGAAGTTGCAACACGTGAAACACGTCGTGCAAGTTCGAAAGCTCTGGCGGCAACTCCACCCTATAGGCCACAACACCAACCCTCTGCAAGATCTGATACGGTCCGATAAACTTCGGATCCAACTTCTTGGACTTCAAAGCACGTCCAACACCCGTTACTGGGTTAACCCTCAAGAATACATGGTCACCCTCAGTAAACTCCAACTCTTTCCTGCGGCTATCATAATAACTCTTCTGGCGATCCTGAGATGCTTTCATCTTCTCACGGATCATCTGCACTGTCTCGGTAGTCCGATGTACCAACTCTGGTCCCAAAACCCCACTCTCACCCGACTCATACCAACACAAGGGAGTCCTGCACCTCCTGCCATAAAGAGCCTCGAATGGTGCCATCCAAATACTGGAATGATAACTGTTGTTGTACGTGAACTCAACCAAAGGCAAATGAGTATCCCACATACCACCTTTCTCTAACACACATGCCCGCAACAAATCCTCCAAAGTCTGAATAGTCCGCTCCGATTGACCATCTGTCTGCGGATGGTAAGCTTAACTCAGCTTCAACTCCGTACCCAAAGCCTCTTGCAAACTCTTCCAAAACACAGAAGTGAACCTCGGATCTCTATCCGACACAATGCTCAACGGTACACCGTGCAGCTTCACAATCACCCGAATGTAAATCTCTACCAGTTTCTCCAACGGAAAGCTAATACTGATCGATACAAAGTGCGCAGACTTCGTAAGTCGATCTACAATCACCCAAATGGCGTCAAAACCTCTCGCCGTATTCGGAAAACCTATAACAAAGTCCATAGTAATACAATCCCACTTCCAAACCGTAATTTCTAACGGTTGCATCATCCCCGAAGGTCTCTGATGTTCCACTTTCGCTTTTTGACAAACCAAACAAGCATAAACATAACGAGCAATGTCCTTTTTCATGCCCGACCACCAAAACAACTTTTTCAAGTCCTGATACATCTTAGTAGCTCCTGGATGGACACTCAGACTACTATGATGTCCTTCGTCCAAAATCGACTTCTTCAACTCATCATTATCCGGCACACAAATTCTGCCCCGAAATCTTAACACACCTGAGCTATCCAACCTAAAATCATTACCGGAATCACTTCCGGCCTCTCGCATCAAATCCACAAGTCTCACATCTAGTTTTTGATGTTCTCTAATCATGTCCAAAAAATCATTCTTCACTTGTAATTTACCCAACATCACACTGTCCGATGTAAACTCACAAACCATACTCAAATCCCGAAATTGCTCAATAAGCTCCATCTCTTTTACCATCAATGCTGACATATGGATTGTCTTTCTGCTCAACGCATCCGCAACCACATTTGCCTTCCCTGGGTGATAACTCAAACTAAAATCATAGTCTTTCAAGAATTCCAACCATCTCCTCTGCCGCATATTCAGCTCCTTCTAATCAAACAAATATTTCAAACTCTTGTGATCACTGAATACCTCAAACTTCAAACCATATAAATAATGTCTCCAGATCTTTAACACAAAAACCACCGCATCCAATTCAAGGTCATGAGTAGGATAGTTCCGCTCATGCACCCTCAATTGCCGCGAAGCATAAGCTACCACTCTCCTATTCTGCATAAGAACTCCGCCCAATCCCATTTTGGACGCATCACAATATACCACAAAAGGCTCAATTGGATTCGGTAGTACTAAAACTGGTGCCAAAGTCAATCTCTTCTTTAGTTCTTCAAAACTCTCTTCACAAGTAGCATCCCACACAAATACTTGATCTTTCCTTGTCAACTGCGTCAACGGCAAAGCCAATCTAGAAAAGCCTTCAATGAATCTTCGGTAATACCCTACTAAGCCTAAAAAGCTTCTAACTTCGGTTACCGTCTTTGGCGGTTCCCACTGTAGTACCGCACTCACCTTAGATGAATCCACTGAAACACCGTCACCTGAAATAACGTGCCCCGGAAAACTCACCGTTTTCAACCAGAATTCACACTTCGATAGCTTAGCAAACAACTTGTTATCCTTTAACACTTGCAAAGCGATCCTCAAATGTTCTGCATGTTCTTCCTCGGACTTAGAATAAATCAGAATCTCATCTATGAACACGACAATAAACTGATCCAAATAAGAATGGAAGATACGGTTCATATGTTCCATAAACACGCCTGGCGCATTAGACACTCTGAAAGGCATTACGACATACTCATAATGTCCATATCGAGTCCTAAACACCGTCTTCTGAATGTCACCTTCCTTCACTCTTATCTGATGGTAGCCCGACCTCAAGTCAATCTTACTGAACACACGAGCTCGCACTAACTGATCCATCAAACCATCGATCCTTGGAAGAGGATATTTGTTCTTGATGGTCACTTTGTTCAACTACCGGTAATCAATGCACATACACATTCTACCGTCCTTCTTCTTCACTAATGATAACGCGAAATCATATATATATAATGACGTACTTTTCTACTAATCAGCGACCGTTTTCACTCCGATTTCGGATATTTCCACACTATTTGTCCAGTATTTTGCAGGTATTCAAAGTCCATGCTCAAATGGAGCGAGATGAAGAAAAGAAGCATTTACAGGTGAAAACCAGGTGAAAATCAGGCCAAAAAGCAGCAAAAACGAGTTCTGCTGATATGACGACCGTCACAGGTCCATGACGACCGTCATGGAGTTAAAATGCAGTTTTTCTGCACGTGCTGTGAAATGCTGAAAATGCCAAAGAGGAGTGGACCACTAACTCCTATATTTTCTGATATCATTCCCACTTCCCGAAGAAATAAACTGTTGAAAATCCCATATATAAAAGGAGGGAGCTGGTACCAGAAAAGGGGAGCCGCATTGAAGAGACGAAGTGCTGCCAATTTACTTTCAGAACAATTATTCAGTTTTCCATTTTCTTATCGTTATTTTGTTTCCTTTTCCTTTATTTCCTTGCAATTGTTGTTTTACTTTCCCATTTCTATTCTGTACGAGTAATTGGCATAAAGACTAAATCCTGCCGCCATTTTGGAGGATTTCCCAAAAGCCAATCGAATTGTTTACAGGTTTCTATTTTAATCGTTAATTGAATTGCTATTTCCCATTATAATGCATATTATTATTTTCTGCCATTATTTACGTGTTTTTAATTTATATCCGATGTCTGGCTAAATCTTAAGTAATCGGTATGTAATAAATAATCTGATGGGATTCGATAATTAACCGGTGTATACCTACCTTTTCAAAACTTATTTATGGCTTCAGTTTTTAAATCGATTTTTCTAAATAAACCTTCGTCGCGACAGCGAGAAATTATTTACAGTAGTTTTGCCACGACAGTGGGAAATTCATAAAGGTACGAATCAACAAGCGACAACTAAGGTTAAGTCCAGATAGTAAAAACTAAGCATTCATTTTAAAAACAGCGACAACGCTTTAAAAGGAATTAGAACTTAATAGTTTTCAAAAAGTAACTTTAACCCCGAACGGGATAGCGACAGCATACGTTCCGCCTTAGAGTTGCGACTAGCGTCAACAACCATCGTGAGACAAAGGTCTTTAAACCATCATTTTCTTCTTAAACTATTTTTGAAAACCTAAAGACACCGGTGACCTGTAGAATCCCTGAAGAACTAACATATTACATACCGATTCAAGCATTTATACCTTAATTAAAAGCTTTAGTTCCCTTTAGTTTACGCACTTATTTCGTTATTATTCCCCTAAAACATTACCAACCTAGCTAAACACAGTAACACCCAAAAATACTAGTTTGATTACGAGTCCCTGTGGGATCGATATCTATTATTACTACACGATAGACTATGCACTTGCAGTTAATTGAGTTAGACATAGAAAGTCGCGATCAAGTTTTTGGCGCCGTTGCCAGGGATTCCGTTTAGTCAATAGTGTAATCTTTTGTTACACAGTATAGACTAGGTTAACTATTCTCTCTCCCTCTACTCGTTCTTCGATTGTATGCTAAGTACTCGCTCACAAGGCGACATCTTACAACCTACAATCGCCGAACTAGAGCGCTTCTTACATTTAAGAAGGCACATCATCGAATATCAACAAAGACACAATATTCCTGATCTTCTAGCTCATCCTCCTGTTGAAGAAGCAAAGATGGCTGACGGACCTCAGAACAAACCACTGAAGGACTACGCTACACCCTCTCAGTTGGAACCTCGAAGTAGCATTGTTACCCCAGATATCAATCGAACCGATTTCGAACTAGAACCATCATTGTTGTCAGCTGTACAACAAAACCAATTCTCAGGAAATGCAACTGAGGATCCGAATGAACACTTAACGAAGTTTGTGCAATACGCAGACACAGTGAAGGCAAATGGAGTAACTCCAGATGCAATAAGACTTCGTCTTTTTCCTTTCTCTCTTAGAGATAGAGCTTGGACGTGGTTACAATCCTTACCATCCAACTCCGTTACGACGTGGGAACAGTTGAAGAACGTTTTCTTAGCGAGATACTTTCCGCCAAGCAAAACTGCTATGCTTAGAGCTCAAATCAACGGATTTCGACAAAAAGATACTGAATCTCTCTACGAAGCGTGGGAAAGGTTCAAAGATATGATGAGAGCATGTCCTCACCATGATTTAGAAGACTGGGTGATGATCCATACTTTCTACAATGGGCTTCTGTATAACACCATATTAACGGTAGATGCCACCGCGGGCGGTGCACTTATGGATAATTCATACGACGAAGCCTATCAACTTATCGAAAACATATCTCAAAACCACTGCCAATGGGGAGGTGAACGAACTCCAGCAGAGAAACCCGCAGCGAAAGGTGGGATCTACGAGATCAACAATCTTGAAAAGTTCAACGCTAAAGTAGATGCTCTAGCACAGAAAATTGACAGTCTGACCGCTACCCCAACTGCAACCGTAGCTGCTATAACTCCAAACTGCGAGTTATATGGAATCGCCACTCATAATGCGCCCGAGTGCCCATTGTTGGCAGGAATCCCACCAGATCAAGTAAACTATGCTCAAGGAAATCCGTACGCAAATACTTACAACCTAGGATGGAGGAACCATCCAAACTTTTCCTACAAGAACGATAATGCCTTGCAAGCACCAGCTGCTTTGCCAGGATATCAGAAACCAGCCGCTGCTGCCCAGACTTCCCCTAGGAAATCAAACCTCAAAGTGATGATGGAAAAATTCATAGCTGCTCAAGCTCAAACAAATAAAGAATTCCTGAATCAAAACATACACACTAGCGAGCAGATTAAACAGCTGACCGGAAAAGTAGACGCTTTAGCCACCCACAATAAAATGCTCGAAACGCAGATATCACAAGTGGCTTAACAACAAGCCTCTGCAGCCGCCCCAGCTGGAACATTTCCAGGCCAGCCCGAACCTAATCCGAAAGGTCACACAAACGCTGTTATATTGAGAAGTGGAATAGAATTGGAAGGCCCAACAAATCCTAGGAATGAAGATTTAGTCATGCATCAGAAATCTGATAAACCAACAGAAAAGGAGTCTGAAACAGAAAAGAAGGAATGCGACGAGCAAAAAGCCGCCAAAGATGAAAACTCATATGTGCCTCCAGCGCCATATAAACCACCTATCCCTTATCCTCAAAGATTAATAAACTCCAAAACTTCAGGACAATTTAAGAAATTTGTTGAACTTCTGAAACAACTAAACATCACTATTCCTTTCACAGAAGCGATAACTCAAATGCCGTCATACGCTAAGTTTCTTAAAGAAATCTTGTCTAATAAAAGGAAAATAGAGGATAACGAGACAATGACACTCACTGCCGAATGTAGCGCAATCATTCAAAACAACATGTCTCCTAAACTAAAAGACCCAGGTAGTTTCTCCATACCTTGCGTCATAGGAAAGTTCGTTATAGACAAAGCTCTATGCGATCTAGGAGCCAATATAAGCGTCATGCCTTTATCTATATGCAAAAAGCTGAATATGGGAGAACTAAGACCAACTAAAATGTCCGTACAATTGGCTGACCGATCAGTCAAATATCCTGTCGGTGTACTGGAAAACGTTCCAGTACGCATAGGCCAATTCTATATCCCAACCGACTTCATAATCATGGACATCAAAGAGGACTCTGTTACCCCAATTATCCTAGGAAGACCGTTCCTAGCTACAGCCGGAGCTATCATAGACGTAAAGAAAGGAAGGCTAACATTCGAAGTAGGAGAAGAAAAGATAGAGTTCATCCTTACCAAGTTCTTGAAGGCACCAGTTATAGATGACACATGTTATATAGTAGATGTCATTGACGAATGCATACGAGAATTAGAGAAGGAAGAAATTACATATTCTGAAATCATGAAAATCCAGATCCCTGCTATTCATGAAGACGACAAATGGCGTGCACCATACAAAGATGATAGTCTGAGCAAGATCTTAGCACTCACTCCAAATCACATGCCAGGTCCGAAAAACCCAGCCTTAGAACTTAAAGAGCTACCTAAAACCCTCAGGTACGAATTCTTGGATACAGAATTCAAAAGACCAGTAATAGTCAATGCTAATTTAGGACAATCAGAAACTGAGCAATTATTAGAAGTCCTAAGGAAATACCCAACTGCGTTAGGCTATAATATAAGCGATCTAAAAGGCATAAGTCCTTCCATCTGTATGCATTGTATCATGCTAGAGGAAGACTGCAAAACTTCAAGAGAACATCAGAGAAGGATAAACCCGATCCTAAGCACTGTAGTCAAAGACGAGGTGAAAAAGTTACTAGACGCAGGAATTATATACCCGATCTCCGACAGCCAATGGGTCAGCCCAGTACACGTAGTACCAAAGAAAGGAGGCGTTACTGTAGTAAAGAATGCGAAAGGTGAATCGATAACCCAAAGAGTTGTGACTGGAAACAGGATGTGTATCAATTACAGAAAATTGAACAAGGCAACTCGGAAAGATCACTTCCCCTTACCTTTCATAGACCAGATGTTGGAAAGACTAGCGAAACATTCATACTTCTGCTATCTAGATGGTTATTCGGGATTCTTTCAAATTCCTATTCACCCCGATGACCAAGAAAAGACGACATTCATCTGTCCCTACGGTACTTTTGCTTATCGTCGAATGTCGTTCGGACTGTGCAATGCTCCAGCAACCTTCCAAAGATGCATGATGGCAATCTTTGCGGATTACATAGACGACACCATGAAGGTGTTCATGGATGACTTCTCTATATGCGGAAAAAGTTTTGAAAGTTGTCTGTCGAATTTAGAAATGGTACTCAAAAGATGCGCTAAAGTGAACCTTGTCCTTAATTGGGAAAAATGTCATTTCATGGTCCGACAAGGCATCGTTTTAGGACACGTCATATCTAAAAAAGGGATCGAAGTTGACAAAGCTAAAATAGAGATCATAAAGGATCTTCAACCTCCGAAAACCGTACGAGAAATACGAAGCTTCTTAGGACACGCTGGATTCTACCGAAGATTCATAAAGGATTTCTCGAAAATCACAAAACCTCTTACAAATTTATTAATGAAAGATGTCGAGTTCATCTTCGACAAAGAATGCTTAGAGGAATTCGAAACTCTAAAGTCAGCACTTATCACCACACCAATCATTCAACCCCCAGATTGGCGACTACCATTCGAAATCATGTGCGATGCGAGTGATTACGCTGTAGGCGCAGTTCTAGGTCAAAGGAAAGACAATAAGCTTCACGCTATCTACTACGCCAGTAGAACTTTAGACCCTGCCCAAATGAACTGCGCCACAATGGAAAAGGAACTTCTAGCCGTCGTGTTTGCTCTTGACAAATTCCGTTCCTACTTGGTAGGAGCCAAAATAATCATATACACAGATCATGCTGCCATTAGGTACCTAATAAGCAAAAAGTACGCCAAACCAAGATTATTGAGATGGATCCTATTATTACAAGAGTTCGACTTAGAAATTAAAGATAAGAATGGGACCGAGAACGTAGTTGCAGATCACTTATCCCGTATAGAGAGCAGTAAACAAGAACCAGTGCCTATCAATGACGACTTTCCCTATGAACTTCTGATAGCCAAATTAGAAAGCGATATGTCCAACTCAACTTCGGAATAACCAGAACTGGAAAAAGCCGTGGAAGCTGTCTATGCCCAAGCCACTTTACCGTGGTTTGCCGATATCATGAATTACTTGGCCGCAGGCGTGCTTCCATCGGACCTGACTTATCAACAAAAGAAGAAATTCTTCCACGACTTAAAGCATTACTACTGGGACGAACCTTTACTCTTCAAACGAGGCGCCGACAACTTATACTGTCGCTGTGTCCCAGAGGAAGAAATAGAAGACATCATCTCCCAATGCCATTTAGCACCTTATGGTGGTCATGCTAGTACTTCAAAGACGTGCGCTAAAATTATACAATCTGGCCTATTTTGGCCCAATCTCTGGAAGGATGTCCATATCGCTGTACTAAAATGTGACCGGTGCCAACGCACTGGCAACATCTCACGACGCGATGAAATGCCTCAGAAAGGAATTTTAGAAGTAGAAATCTTTGACGTCTGGGGAATAGACTTCATGGGACCTTTCCCGTCTTCTATTGGAAACAAATATATACTCGTCGCTGTCGACTATGTATCTAAATGGATAGAGGTCGTTGCCGCTCCAACAAATGACACACGAGTAGTCGTTAAACTCTTAAAAAACACAATCTTTCCTAGATTCGGTGTGCCCAGACTCGTCATTAGTGACGGTGGTTTGCACTTCATATCGCGAATCTTTGACAAACTCCTCTCCAAATACGGAGTCAAACACCGCGTAGCTACACCGTATCATCCACAAACTAGTGGACAAGTGGAGGTTTCGAACAGAGAAATAAAGCAAATTTTGGAAAAGACTGTCGCAACCTCCAGGAAAGATTGGTCATCAAAGTTGAAAGAAGCTTTATGGGCTTATATGACCGCCTTTAAGACACCAATAGGTACCACACCATTTAAACTAGTTTACGGAAAATCATGTCACCTGCCGGTAGAATTAGAGCATAAAGCCTTCTGGGCTATTAAGACGCTGAACTTCAACTACACTTCGGCAGGAGAGAAACGAATCTTGAACCTTCATGAATTGGAAGAGCTCAGATTAGACACATACGAGAATGCACGCATCTACAAAGAAAGAACCAAGAAATGGCATGATAAACGTTCGATCCGGAAACAATTCAGTGTGGGAGACATCGTGCTCCTATTCAACTCCAGATTAAAACTTTTCCCTGGAAAATTAAAATCTAGATGGTCTGGACCTTTTGAGGTCACCAAAGTCCTTAAGAGTGGAGTTGTTGAAATCAAAAATCAAATCAATGCACCATTTATAGTAAACGGACAGCGTTTGAAGCATTATAATCAAAATGAACACAGCGACCACGTGAGCAATATGAAATTGCTCGAGCTTCCCGAATAGCTTATAGCCAAGCTATCGTCAGGCTTCTGACGTTAAAGACATCGCTGATTGGGAGGCAACCCAAATTTTTCCCATTTTTCCCTTCTAAATTTATTAAAACTATGTTTTCCCTTTAACTTATAATTTCTATAAATTTCTATTTTCTTATTTTCTACTATTTATTTTATTTTACTTCTTTTATCACCCTTTGCTTCTTAAAAATATGATCTGAGTGAATGTGATTTTAACTTTTCCAGGATTTTAAAGTCGTTCTATTTTTCTCCCGTTTTTATCCGACTAACGAGTATGGCTGACATCGACGTTACAACTGTTGTGTTTAGAGGACTAGCTCATAAGGCCAGATTTGAGGCACTGACTCAGAGAAGCTTTGCTTCGACTCTGTACTACGATAGACCCACCATGGACAAGCTAGGAATCCAAGATAGCATTCAGTATTTATTTAACCAATTAGGCTGGGAGCAAACTGCTATAAAGACCCGATTTGCTACCTACCGCGAACTGACGTTCAAATTCCTTAGCTCCTTAAGTTACTTACCCGAACATGGCTATGGATCCACTAAAGAGCTGATAACCTTTAGAATGTTTGGAATGGACCAAACACACAACCGTACATCGTTAGCTAACATCTTAGGCTTCCCTAGAGGACCTTTTGTGTTTACCACCACTGAAGAGGATATTGATCTCGAGTTAGAACAATTCTGGGGTACCATCACCAGTAACTATCACCCTGAACCGAATGACATGCACAACAACGAGATACACAATCCAACCTTCCGCTATTTCCATAGGATTTTAGCCCATACCCTCTTTGGGAAGGAGGAAAACATTACAACAGTCTCAAAGGAAGAGTTGTTCATCCTTCTCTGTGCTTCACAAGGCCGCCCTGTAAATGCTGTCCCTTTTATGATGAGGGCATTCACACGCCTTAATCAGGAACCGCACTCACCCATTTTAATAGGAGGCCTAGTCACCATGATCGCCCACGAAATTGGCATGAGGTATTACCTAAACAAAGTCGTTCGTTTCGGCAACCTCAGATCAATGGACATCCAGTTCTGCTTCAACAGACGTATCTTAGGTACCTTAGGACCAGGAGCCTACGAATACCTCATAGCTGATCAACCTGTCCACCTTTTCACATTGCCCAACCATGAGCTAACCAGTATCCATAACAGAGACAATTGGCTTTATGAATTGGACGAGCCTATGGGACCCCCATCACCTCACTCCACACCCCAGGCTTACATGTATGACAGTGATCAAATCTCAGAAGCACATGATTATTTGTACTACCAAGATTATGAGTCCGAAGTGGAGATAGATCCTCAGACCCCTCCTAACTACCATAACTTTCCTGACCCCACTCCTGAACAAAACACAGACAAGTTGGACACTGTTCTGAGAACTATGGACGACCTAAAGCTGGAAATAACCACTATAAAAGATGAATTAACGCAACTTCACATGGATTTCGTTACTTACATGGACGTAGTTAACGACCAATTTAATGACGTTATTCAGCAGATCAACAACTTGAAGAAACCAAAGGAGTGATATTTTAGTTTTCTCTTTAATTTTAGTTTACTGCATTTCACATTGTTTCACATTATTTAATTTATCAATTGTTTCTTTTTGGATATTGTATTACTTTAAACTCATTTTTGATTCAATATTATTTTAATTTCATTCTGGTATCTCCCTTAATTATGTTTCATGTTATTTTCTATTTTGTAATCACTCTATCATACTGCAAAAGCATTCAAAAATCATATTTTCCACTGTTAAAACGCCCCACGAGCAAATTTCTGCATTTCTGCAGAATTTGCTGCTGTGACGGTCGTCACACTCCCCTGACGGTCGTCACGCGTGTTATGACCGTCACACATCCCTGACGGTCGTCACGCAGATAAAACCCCAATTCTGTCAAAACAGAGGTCACACACCTCTCCACCTCCACTCTCCTAATTCCCCACTTTCCCACATTAAAACCCCACTAAAAACCCTCCGAATCCCCCATTAAACCTCCACCATTTCAACTTCTAATCCCTTATTATATATTAACCTCTGCATTCCCATACCTCACCATCCTCAGAAACTTCCTATTCTCAAACCTCTGCACTTCTCTCATGAAAATGGCCAGACAAAATCGTGCAAACCCCGACTTGAGCACTATCACTTTCCAAGAAGGCGAGTCCGGCGAAAGGCAGCAGACCCAACTTCATAGCTTTCCATCAGCGGTCGCTTCAGCCGACCCGGTATGCTCACATGGATTCTCTGACAGAACTAGGGATTCTGGATGGCATAACTTGGATGTTACAGAGAGCCGGCATCTGGCATCTCTGCACCAATCCCCAACCCACCTACGAGCAACTCACACTTGAGTTTCTCAGTTCCTTCGCGTACGCAACATCACCCGGCGATACCAACCAACTTACCGGCGCCGCCTGTTTTCGCTTGTTCGGCACCGAATATCAAGTCCCCCAGGACCGCATCGCCGTCATTCTACAGTTCCCTCACAGCGACGATGCTCATCGCCGCATATCCGATAAGTTCTACCAAGAAGCTTTCCCTCTATGGAACCAACTGACCGGCACCACTCCATAAAGTTGGGACACTCTGAACGCTACTCATATCTACAACCCAACAATCCGCTACTTTCACCGCGTGTTGAGCAACACCATATTCGCTCGTGACAGTAACCACAAGGTCAACTTGAAGGAGCTGTTTTTCCTCCGTTGCGTGTTCGCTTCGGAACCTGTTAACGTCACCCCGTTCCTCTTGGCTCACATTCAAGCCAATTGTAACCGCGGCTCAAAACCTTTCTATTTTGGTGGCATCATCACATCCATTTCCATAGGCCTCGGCCTTGGCGACCGCCTCCAGACCCTCCGCCAGATGCCCCCTGTCTTCCTAGACACTGACCACTGTCGCGCCTCCCACCTTATCAGATCCCGCGCAGATGGGAGATACCATCTGGTAGTGCGAGGCCGCACTATCCAGAGCATCATCATGCCTTCACGCACCCGAGTGCATCTGCAGGATAGAGCCAACTGGCTCTTCGATACCACTGCCCCTGCTGCCCCAACTCAGGATAATGCCCAAGAGCCCAGGGATGAAGTTTAAGAGGAGTTAGACAGAGCCGACCAACCTGAGCCATCACAAGCACCTGCTGCCGAAGGCCCTTCCGCGCGCCGCCGTCGCCGTCCTGCCACTGATGACACATCTGAGGCCCTCCTCCGCTGCATCGAACAGCAGAATCAGATGATGCTCATGATGGAATAGCAGAACCGAAGGGCTGAAGAATTCGAAGCGTGGCAGAGAGAAAAAACCGGTCACATGAGGCAATCTTTGCAGATGATCCAGGATGTCCATTCCGGCATGGTCGATGAGATGGCACACCTCATTGTGCGAGTCAACGGCCTCCGCGATTACATCTTCCACACCGGAGCTTTGAACCTCGCGGCACGCGACGACACAGCCAGAGGTCGAGGTAGAGATCGAGGAAGAGGAAGAGACTAGTAGTATTTTTCATTTTTTATCTTTTTGTTTTTCTTTCCTTTGTATTTTTCCCTTCCGCATTCTTTCAAATCAGTGAGGACATTGATTGAGATAGTGTGGGAGCGGACCGTTATTTCCCTTTTCCCTGTTATTTCCCATTTCCGATTGTACTCTTTCTTTCGAATTTTCAATTTAAAGTATTTTTAATTATCGGAAAATAAGCTCTTATATGTATATATATATATATATATATATATATCTCCGTTACGTGAACTCCCCGCGCTTCATCTGACATATACAAAGAAACTTTTATCCTCTCCAAAGCATCACGTGACACGCCTAAACTTTACCAAGTTGGAATTTCCGAGAAGAAAATTTTAACAAAGCTTCTACGCCCTGACACCTTAGGCCTCTGGTATATGCGAGTCAGTCTCGCTACTTACTCGTACCAAAGCCTCAAGTTTCGACTCAAACGGAGCCCCCAGTAGTTTATACGAGCAGTCAGCACCATCCTAAACACTTCTAAGCAAGAAACCGATGCAAATAAGTGTATGATCTCTAGTAAGAATTCAATAATCTTGAAAGAAAAGAAAAGCCATATAGCATGAATATAGAGATATTTCCCTTCTAAGTTAGGTGCTCCTCGCCCGAGCATTTAGCCCAACGGTACGAAACTCTTGCAGATTTATAGCAGAATGAGCATATGTGCAAAAGAAAAAAAATCAAACTAGCAAATAGATCATAGTCACCAACAGGTTTTCTTGCCATGAACATGTATGGATAACGGGCTTAATGTGACTGCGCCAGAGCGAAGCCGGGTAAAATTTTTTGCGAGAAACTTGAAGCCGAGCTGCAGTAACATGATTGGGACTGGCTTGCATAAAAGAGAGGCCTTCGAAGACTTACAATCCAGTGTCATTGTCGTATACGCTTTGTTTCCATTGTGACCCCCGGTTTTTCCTAACTTGACGCCCGAGAAATCTTATCAAAGAAAGAGCGTGCCGCGTACCTGCCAAACTTTAAATTTTCCATTGTTTCCTTTAAATTATTCAGTTTTCCATTTTCTTATCGTTATTTTGTTTCCTTTTCCTTTCTTTCCTTGCAATTGTTGTTTTACTTTCCCATTTCTATTCTGTACGAGTAATTGGCATAAAGACTAAATCCTGCCGCCATTTTGGAGGATTTCCCAAAAGCCAATCAAATTGTTTACGGGTTTCTATTTTAATCGTTAATTGAATTGCTATTTCCCATTATAATGCATATTATTATTTTCTGCCATTATTTACGTGTTGTTAATTTATATCCGATGTCTGGCTAAATCTTAAGTAATCGGTATGTAATAAATAATCTGATGGGATTCGATAATTAACCGGTGTATACCTACCTTTTCAAAACTTATTTATGGCTTCAGTTTTTAAATCGATTTTTCTAAATAAACCTTCGTCGCAACAGCGAGAAATTATTTACAGTAGTTTTGCCACGACAGTGGAAAATTCATAAAGGTACGAACCAACAAGCGACAACTGAGGTTAAGTCCAGATAGTAAAAACTAAGCATTCATTTTAAAAACAGCGACATCGCTTTAAAAGGAATTAGAACTTAATATTTTTCAAAAAGTAACTTTAACCCCGAATGGGATAGCGACAGCATACGTTCCGCCTTAGAGTTGCGACTAGCGTCAACAACCATCGTGAGACAAAGGTCTTTAAACCATCATTTTCTTCTTAAACTATTTTTGAAAACCTAAAGACACCAGTGACCTGTAGAATCCCTGAAGAACTAACATATTACATACCGATTCAAGCATTTATACCTTAATTAAAAGTTTTAGTTCCCTTTAGTCTACACACTTATTTCGTTATTATTCCCCTAAAACATTACCAACCTAGCTAAACACAGTAACACCCGAAAATACTAGTTTGATTACGAGTCCCTGTGGGATCGATATCTATTATTACTACGCGATAGACTGTGCACTTGCAGTTAATTGAGTTAGGCATAGAAAGTCGCGATCAACTAACAATACTGAAGCTCCCCACAGCGACACACTTGGTCAGATAAACTTTCTATCTAACAACTCTCCAATCTGAGTCTTCAACTCGGCTAGCTCCACTGCCGACATCCTGTACGGCGCCATAGAAATAGGCCTCGTACCAAGAATAAGATCAATGCTACACTTAACCTCTCTCTTCGGAGGTAACTCTGTAATATCATCCGGGAACACCTCCGGAAACTCATTCACAACCGCTAACTCATCCAACAATGCCTTGTTGTCGACAGACAGTGATGCAAATAAAGCAAACACCTGCGCTTCATCTTCCAACAAGGTCCTCAATTCCTTACCGGACAAGGAATCTGCCAATGCTTCCTCCTCTGGAGTCAAAAACAGTAACACTTTCCGGAAACAGTCGATGTATACCCGGTTGAATTCCAACCAGTTCATACCAAGTATCACATCCAAACCACCAAGTGGAAAACATATCAAATCCACACCGAAGTCTCGGTCAAAGATCGTCAGTGGACACTTCAGACACACAAGTGAAGTAGTCACTGAACCAATCGAGGGGGTCTCAATAGTCATCCACTGCTCAAGAGTAGCCGGCTCTAAACCTAACCTCTTCACACAATCTACAAAGATAAACGAGTGGGTTGCACCCGTATCAATCATGGAAGTCAAAGGAGTGTTATTGATAAAGCAAGTACCTTTGATCGAACGCTCTCCGTCATCCGCTTGAGTTCCCACAACCGCAAATACTTTACCCGTCACCTGAGGCGCCTGAGGCCTCCTTGGCTTCTCACAATGAGTATTGATGTGGCCCTTCTCGCCACAGTTATAACAAGTAGGCATATTAGTCCTACAATCCGCCATCATGTGACCCGACTTCCCACACTTGAAGCACTTTTTCGCATCAGGAGGACAATCATTGGCACGATGACCCATGCCATCGCACCGGAAACATTTCGTACTAGCCAATGCCTTACCCTCTCTGGGCTTCCTATCAACATCACCCTTGAACTTCCCCTTACCCGTCGAAACACTGTAAGGAGTACCACCGAACCTTTGTTTACCCTTACGATCACCTGCCGCCTTGTAGTGTGCGATCCTCGCACAGTTATCATTATCATAGATACGGCTCCTACTCACCAACTTAGGATAGCTCCTGATCTTCTGACATGCGATTCCCATCTTGATCTCTGGCCTCAGCCCATTCTCAAATTTCAGACACTTTGAAGTCATAGCTTCCTCAGTATTGTAATGGGGACAATACTGAGCTAGCTCCTCGAACTTAGCCGCATACTCGGCTACTGTCATACTGCCCTGTTTTAATTCCAAGAATTCCACCTCTTTAGCACTTCTGACATCTTCTGGAAAATACTTCTCCAGAAATCCAGACCGAACCAATTCCCAAGTAATCGAAGTCCCCGAAGCTTCCAATCTCTGACCGCAATTATCCCACCAAGCCTCGGCCTCTCCCTCGAGCATGTGAGTACCGAACCTCACCTTCTGCTCGTCACTGCACCCCTATGGTTCTGAAAATCTTCTCGATTGCCTTCAGCCATTTCTGTGCAGCCACCGGATCCATATTTCCACCTTCAAACTTTGGTGGCTTATTGCTCTGGAACTGCGTCAGATCTCTAAACTGAGCTCCCACAGCCAGATTCTGGTTGGCCACCACTTGCGCCATAGCCTGCATCGCCACAGCCAACACCGCGTCATTCCTCCCAGCCATACTGCTCAACAACAACAATCCAGGTTAACCAAAAACAAGCAATTCTATCCTATAGACAGACTCAACACACTACTCTGGCCGGACAGACCGACCTGCTCTGATACCAACTTGTAACACCCCGCTCCCAAAATAAAATAAAACAAACAAGTAAAACACATATAAGAGTTTCCTCCCAACGAGATGTCACAATTTCACTTCAAATTCCATAAATAAAATTTTCCAATTAAATTAACTGAACTTCTCATAAAATTTCAGCGGAGAAGATAATAAACATAGTCTGTCATAAATCTTAAAACATCATAGATATACATCAACCATATCCATCATCCTCATATGTGTACATACATACGACAACCATCTGCCCAAAATACATGACATCATCAAAACATCATCACGCATATACAAAAGTCAGACACGCCACTGGGGCACACATATCAATAATAACAGAAAACTCCCAAAACGCCTCGGTGTTACGTATCAGAGCAGTCCTACAAGACACCACAAATCCATCTAGCTAGCACCTGAGTTGTCTGCACTTCTGGAGAAGCACAGACCACAACAACAACGACAAAGGGGTGAGAATTACGATCAAATAATAATGGCATATAAGTGCATGAAATAAAAGCAGAAATCAATAATAATAATATTATTTCATATACACATCATCCGGACTCACGGTCCCACCCTCATCCATAATTCACAATCGCGCAACAAACGCGCTCACACCACTCACAATATACGACACCGACTCACTACCACGATGGGCACCGGGCCATCAACCCTCCACGCGGGAGCATAAAATATAACGATGGGCAACTGGCCATCAACCCTCCACACAGGGAGCACACCACACCGATGGGCAACTGGCCATCAACCCTCCACAATGGGAGCATATCTCCGATGGACAACTGGCCATCACCCTCCACACCGGGAGCACCTCATCAACATCGATGGACACATGGCCATCACCCTCCCCACTGGGAGCACAACAACGATATCGATGGTCACTGGGCCATCACCCTCCTCTACAGGAGCACACCAACAATGTCGATGGTCACTGGGCCATCACCCTCCTCTACAGGAGCACACCACCATAACCACACACATTAAACAACTAGCACACTAAGTGCACATGAATCATATTGATCCATTCCTCGCCACACACATACACTATGCCCACGACGTACCGATACCACGGATCCGCTCACTATACAATTCACCATATACAATGCACACAAGGCATGTCGGTCTTACTGACCCCAATACTTCACATAATAGCATGAAAATGCAACACACGATAAGCGTATCGATCCCCACAGATCCATTTTCTACAACACACCGACACAATGCACCCAAGGCGCAACGGTCGTACTGATCTTCACCTCTCACACTCGGCACACACACAGTGCACACACTACACGTATATGCATATCCGCACTGGTTCACACATAACGCGAATTCCCCCAATCATGCCACGGGCGATAAACGCCGGCCAAACAGCCCCACAACCTCATACACACGCTCGCTTTAACTTCCCAGCAAGCCTCCCATCGCATACGACCAGCAAGGGTCAAAGTCCGCGAAGGAACCACACAAAAACAACAGCAAAACACAGCTCTGCTATCGGGCTCGCTGGCACACTCGCCTGGCGAAGGCCTGCAACAAACATTCGCCTGGCGAAGCCTGGCGAGGTCTCGCCTCCATTCGCCCAGCGAAGGTTGGCGAATCCTGCAGAATTCAGCACATTCTGCACATCAGAATCGTCCCTCACTTCCGATTCTGCCCGATTAAATCATCACCCGATATCCTACAACATACTACCCCTACACTACGGGTCTATTCCCGATTCTTTTCCGAATATCATCCACTCTACTCTCCGAACCATCTTCCGGGTTCAACTCCGAAGTTTTACCGAAATGTTCCAAAACTCTCACAAATCAACATCTCAGCACATGCACGAATCAAACATCATATAACTCAACATTCACAACAATAATATCATACAAACAGCATCAAACAACAACAATTCCATGGGGTTAGGGATTTTCCCCAAAATCTACCGAATTTTATGCAAAAGCCAAAGTACCGTAAAATCCCCCCCCCCTTACCTCAAACGAAGCTTGGATGATGAATTTGCACTTCAATCCTCACGAAAATCAGCTAACTTGTTATTGTTCTTGATGCTTCAGCTTGTACCCTTGATCGCTTGTTCCGCTTCCTCTCTCGTGTTCTCACGAGTTCTTCCTCCACTTCTCTTTCTATTCTCCAAAAATACCCACAATACCCTTAGTCCCAATATTATTTTTATTAAATCCAAATAACTCATTTTTAATCCAAATAAATATATTTTCCAAAATTATATTAATTCTTCATAATACTTTTTATTCCAAAAAGTCCAATTAATTATGTTTCCTCATATATTAATATTGGAAATAACAATGATAATAATTTAATAATAATTTTCACATTACCATTAATTATCTCATTTTATTTACCACATATTGATACTATGAGTTCATAATCTTCTAACACTTCCTCAAGACACATCCGCGAATAAATTAATACCGGAAATGAAATTAATTAATATGGGTGTTACATGTTCGCTAGGCATTCACTTCTTCTTCGCTCCAGCGAATACTTCGTTGTCTCCTTCGCACAACGAACTTAGGTCCCTTTTCTTTCTGGATGAGCAGTACCATGCTTTTTAAGGCCTTCACTGGCAAGTTCGCTATGCGAACTTGCTGATGTTTTTCTGGTAAATTCGCTAGCAAGTTAGCTGTGCAAACTTGTTGATGTTTTCATGCCGACTTGGTTTCCTTGTCACAGTTTTTGTGTCTTACTCTTCAAATTTTCATGCCTAATTTTTGTATAATAGCACACAAATCAAAGCAACCAAGACATTTTCACATAATGATGCATATCAATAAAAACAAGAATGATTCTAACACTTTCTCTACAAAAAGGAATGAAAGCTGCCAACATTTGATAAATCAAATAAGAAAAGTTTGGCATCTAACAACTCTCCCCAACTAGATCTTTGCTTGCCCTCAAGAAAAGTATCAAGAGGATTTGCTCAAGATTAAGATTCCCCAAGAATGGATAAAAAGGCTCAAACACAAGGAATGCAACCAGGCACTGGCTTCAAATGTTGAGAATCAAATAATGCACGAGAACTAAAGTCTTAAAGAAAATATCAAAACATGCATCAATCAACAACAATGTCTTTCTTGAATGAATCAACCTATCTCTCCTCTTCAAAAAAGGATTGAAGAAATTACGCGTTTGCAACCGCGGGAAAATTTCACTCACCTAACAAACAATGCCAATATCAATCTAATTCATACAATATCTAACAATCAAAAGTGAAAATATAGTAGCAAGAAGATCACTAAGGTCTTTAAGGTTGTAGCTTGACCGGGTTTACAAACAAGGGACATTTCTAAGGCCATTGAAACAAAATTACCGATGCAAAAGAGACATTCACTGTACACGTTATTTACACATCCCAACTTCATTCCATTTGTTTCCCAATTGCAAACCTTCCCAACTTTATTTCATAACTTATTCTTTCACTATTTTTCTTTTCCAAGCACGCATTCTTTTTCTTCATTTTTTTTTACATTCATATTCACACAATTTTTTCAATGCTTGCTTCAATTTTTCAAAAGTTGTAGCAACCTACCATTCTTCTTTTTCCTTCTCCACAACTTAACTTTTACTCAACCCTCAAGTGAATGCTCTTGACTTTTTATGGCAAAGAGGACAATTAAAAAAAATTCAAGGGTTCAAGAAAAATTTTAGAATCTCACAAAAATTCAGAATGAGATTCACATTGTTTAGGCTCAAAGGGGGTTAACGAATTCTCACTGCTCACAGGTAAGTTGCATTTGGACATGGTTGTGCTCAATATAAACAAGTGCCTCGATCATTTATAATTCTTTCACAAATTCACAATAATAACAAATTTCATTTTATGTTTTTTGATTTATTTCAATTTTATTTCATGTTTTTTAAGTTTTGATTAAAAAAATAGTAATTCTTAATATTTTCTTGTTTATTTTTTACTACATGTTATTTTTAATTCTATTTCAATTTCTCTTTTAGATTTTATTTCCATTTCAATATTGGTCGTTGAAGTCTAAATATCATGAATGTTGGTTAGTTGAGGTTGTTTAACCTTCTTTATTTCAAATTTGTAGTGAATGATTATTGAGATCATTTTTTATACTTTGGGATCGCGATAGGTTACTCTCGATTAATTACATGAGTTTGTGATCAAGACGAGACCATCCACTTTTCTTTTCGCGGACACGATTTCTTTGGAGAACGATCCTCGATATCATTTCTCCATCGTGTTTTAGTACAAATATCAACTTGTGAGACCTCCTATAGTATGATCTTCACCATAAAGTCGGCTCGATTCATTCAATAACAATTAACCACTAACTTTAATTTCTGTCAATATATTCTTGATTTACTTTTCCGTCAATATATCTCGATTATATCATTGTTCATATACTATTATGAATATTTTCTTGATTATATTGTTTTGATATTATCTTGTCATTATATTCATACTCATATCATATTCATCTTGTTCATACCTTGTTCACATTTTTCAAAAATACATTAATAAAGATCGATATCCTAAAAGCCTAAATTGGTGGACCGTGGTTACTTTTCGAGCAACAAAACATGAATTTTGTACAGAAACCCTAATTTGGAGCTTTTGTCTGACTCTTTCTCAAGGCTTAGTTTAGGACACTTCGCACACACACGACTTCCTCTTGGGCTACCTGACAGTGAACCCTTTTATTTCGTGCAATCCTGTGTAACTTACGTGCACCCCGCTCCCATTCTGATATGCACGTTCATATTGCTTGACTGTGGTTTGTTTACTAGGAGCACCCCTAGGGACTAGCATAGACTAAACCATTTTAAAAATAATTCTCGATTCGTCGTCGAGCCATTTTTAAACACCGCTCTGTAAGTTGATTGCTCGTTAGCATTCACCATCAACCTATCACACACACTCGCATATTTCATCGTGGTTTCGTTACTAGGAGCACCCCTATGGACTAGGATCGATTCTCACCTCTTTTCAACCAAACCCTCGACTCGTTGTCGAGCCATTTTCAAATCAACTTCCTTCTATTAACCATTTTGCACGCAAATACAATCAAACCCTTGATCCAACTTCAAGCGAATTTTCATAATCAAACCTCAAAACAATTAATAACTATCGAAACTCTTTCAAGGTGAAAAAGATAGGGATTGAGTCTTTGATCTCTCTTCAGTTATTTGAATGTGAGTTTTCTTACTCGTGTGTAAGCATTTGACGTCTCTAAAAAACTTACAGCTTGATAACATTCAAACCATCTTCCAACCACTCACCATTTAAACACTAATTCTTTTAAAGATAACAAAGAGAGAAATTCATACCTTTGACTCACTCTCCCGATTACTTGGGCCTGAGGAGCATTTCTTAAGCCTTGAGTAATCATCATCCGAACCAAACTTCAACACTTTCAAACCCTCTCTTTTCGTGGTCGTATACACGAACTACGGACGCTCTGATTCTTCATTCATTTTCAAATGAAGATACGTAGACACAAGATTGCGATGATCTTGGCGAGCACAATTTTATCCATCTACTGCTTCCCCCTTAACCTTTCCTTTAGTCGAACTACGAGCGCTCTGATTTCTCATTCTCGTCTGAGTGAGCATACGTAGGCACAAAGGCCACAATCCTTGTCGATAGGGCTGGCAATGAACCGAACCAACTCGAAAATAGTTCAGAATTTGATTCGACAATTAAATCGTTGAACTAGGTTCATGAACCAAATGAGTTGAGTATGAGCGAAAAATTAAGTTCGTTAACTAAATGAGCTGAACTTGAATTATACATAGTTCGACTCGTTAGGTTCATGAGTCAACTCGATTACATATGAGAAGAATTATACTGTCTTTAAAATTAGGTTTAAATATTTACTCCAAATCTTAAACAAATTTAATCTTCAATTTAGTAGTTTTTGAATTAGACTCTCAAATGTATCTCTTAAAAGTTGTGTAGGTTTTGAATTAGTAGATTTCGAAGATAAAGTTAAATTTCAATATGATAACTTTTATTTTATTTTAATATTTTATTTTTAAAAAATATATTTATTTAAAATGTCAAATATACTAAAAAATATATATATTTAAAAAAAATAGTTTTTAAGTCCGTGAATCATGTGAGCTGAACCTAATGAGATGAACCTAACGAGTTGAACCGAACTGTTCGTGAACTTATAACGAGTCGAGTTTGAGCTTAAAAAAAAGTTTGTGTCGAGCTCAAACTCGAACTCGAACAATTTTTAACGAGTCGAGCCGAAATGAGGTGAGTTCGACTCGACTCGACTCATTTCCATCCCTACTTGTCGAGCACCCTATTCTTAAACCACCCATTTTCCCTTAGCACCGTTATCCTTTTAGCTTATCGTTTCACATTTATCATTGAGAAGAAAACAAATAAGTTTAACTAAAGTACATCACAATTCGAATTAAGAGGTTCCCGTTGAGTACAACGAACATGAGGGGTGATAATACCTTCCCCTTGCGTAACCGATTCCCGAACCCAGAACGTGGTTGTGATGACCATGTTCTTATCTCTTTTTAAAGGTTTTCTTGATATTTTCCTTTCCCACTTTTTTGGGATAAATAAAGTTCGGTGGCGACTCTGTCAAACCACATTTTCGCGCCTTTAGCGTGAGGGTCGTGTTCTCGATTGTTTATATTTTTTGAGGTGCGAAATTAGTCATCAAGACACTATCATAATCGATTATGTGATCAAATAGGCTTCTTCCAATCGATTAGCTTAATGTCCTAATCGATCGGGTGGCTCAAAAATGCTTCAAAAGGAAGCCGATAGTTTCCTGTTCCACTAGCTTGACCTTAAAAATATTTTGAAGAGTTTTGGTAGTTAAAAAAAAGGATCGAATTCTACTACTAATAATACATTTAACTTCGGTTAGAAACAAAGTATTAATAAAAAGTGCACCATATAACCTCTTGGTTTTTAATAAAACCGACGGGAAAGGTGTAATAGTCGTGGGTTCGTGATAAGTGGTTTTCAAACTGTTATTACTAGCCATTTTCACTTAGCATTTCCTTGTATTTTGATCGTTTTACTTTCTTTTACCATATTTTACGTTTGGTTGTGTCGCCTTACTATTTTTAGGGCCTAATGAGTATTCGAGGTGAAAAATCATAAGCAAGGAAAACATGGAAAAACGTCAAAAGTCAGATTTTTCCCATACAAAATATAAGGGGCTGCTACGGCCACCCTTAGCAGCTACTACGGGTTGTAGAAGCAATGACCTAGGGCGTCCAACTTTGACAACCTCTAGTACTAAGACCAGACGCCTGGTACAACCACCTATAGCAATTGCTACAGGTCGTAGCAGGGGGCAAGAATGATTTTAATTCTTTCCTTTTTTAGATTGATCCTCATGATTATGGCTCTTATGCATCATTTCATTTGATCTAATTCTGATGTAATGAGCATTGAACAAGAGATTTTTATCCCCGTTTTAGTTTTTTCTATAAAACTCGTAGTTGGTTATAAGTTTAGGATCCAAGTTTAATTTCTGAAAGTTTCTACATATTTGCTATTTTCTTTTTCTTTGTACTCAAGTCTCCAAGGGGGAAAGGTTGGATTAAAACTTAATCTTAATTTAGGTTTTCTTATTCATTCTTATTCAATTCTTCATCTATTATAATTGTTTGATATGAATTAATGTTGAATACCGATTTGATTATGTTTGCCTTCACCATGAGTGAATAGTTCATTAGGGACTAGGGGATATGAGCATTATCTTATTACCTCTTATATGACTTGTCATTATCAATTACGATAATTTTAGTTTAAACTTATTTTATAAGAATTCTAACTTTGTTACAAAATTAAGGTGTTCTCAGGTATCAACCGTAGTCTAAAAGGATACGTGTAGACATCAGAGCACAAATTTGAAAATAACCGAGTACAAAACAACTTAAGGGCCTGAACAAATTTGAGAAAACTATGTGGCTAAGAAAAATTAAAGAATCTTCGATGAATAATTTGGTTGTACGAAAGTAGGCGAATTATTCGTCATTGATAGGGCAATGTGTTGGCTAAAGTAGACAAATTATTTGTCGTTGACAAGGAAATACATTGGCAAAAGAAGGCATTGCCATATTTATCTATTTAATATAATTTACGCGTGATTCTTGTAATAATAATGATTTAGACAGTGCAATTGTGTTAGAGTAAGAACCATAACCCTAGCTCCTGCTTGCCTGAATTGAGATTTAAGTGATTCTTCAAATAAACTGTTTTCAATTAAGTGTTTTTTCATTTAAGTTGCTTTTACCAAAATCCATATTTTAGATTTCTTTAGATATACACTGATAGAATGGAATTCGTTACTTAAGCCATTGGCCTTTGTGGTTCGATATCTTTTACTACTTTGCATAGTCGTGCCCTTGCGGTTGCATCAAATTTTTGGTGACGTTGTCGAGGACCAATTGCGTTTAATATTGAATTTCTATTTAATCACATTATATACTAGGGTTTTATTTTCCTTTTCCTATTTATTTTGTTGTAGTTCTTTCGTTGTCCTTGTACGCGAAGAACTAGTTTTGATTATTTTATTTTTTCACCATAGAAATTAAAACAACTTTTTCTTTTTATTGTTTTTTCTTTTATCGTATGCTTGGGGGGTATGTTTAAAATATTGTTATTTATATGAACAATAATCATGAAGACTTTTATCCCAATACCTACAATCCGAAGTGGGTAGATCACCCAAATTTTTTCGAAAATAACCACTCCCAATATTTTGAGGAACCACCAAATTCCCAACAATCCAACCTTGAAATGTTAATGGATAAGTTTATTGAGATGCAAACTCACTCTAACATGAAATCTATGATGCCGTGTTTTGTGGCAACACAAAATCTCCTGAATGAAGAGTTTAGAAACCAAAATCTCCACACTGGTGAAGTCCTTAGGAAGATAAACATTGTGGTCGAGTCCTTCGTGACTCACAAAAAGGTATTAGAGACCTAAATCTCCTAGCTTGCACCCTCCCCTTTAGGACTCTTCCCTGAATAACATGTGAATGATGTAGCAACCAGAAGTGAAAAACAAGTTGAAAATTTTAGGGAGAATGATAAGGAGGTTGAGGAGAGTTCCAGCGAGAAAAAGGTAGAGATTGAGAAAAATCCACCGACACCACCCGAAAAAAAGGTTGTCGAAGAGGTAGAGAAGGAAGCACATTATGTTATTCCTCTTCCATTCAAGCCATCAATTCCTTTCTCGCAAAAAATTATGGAAGCTAAGATATGCACCTAATCCAATAGGTATACAGAAATAGTGGTAAATATATTTACCGATGTACCATTAATTAAGGTCCTGTCTAAACAGAGAATATTAGAGGACCGTGAAAGTGAGAAAATTAGTGATTTTAAGAGGGGAAGGTTGACCTTTAAGGTGAGAGATGAAAGGATTAAATCCAAACCTGAAAAGTTGATACTTATGATAGAACTAGAACCACTCCCACATGTTCAAAAGTATGAACAACCCCATAGAAAGAAGAAAAAGAATAGTAGTGGATTTGAGAGATGGCTTGATGAGTGGAGATGGACACCTAATACTACTGAGAGTGAGTTTGAGGAATCATTTTTAAAAGAGCCACCATGAGTGCTTGAACTCATCGACTATCAAGTTAAAACGATGTTAAACAAAGCGCAAGGTAGGAGGCAACCCATGCTTTTTGCACTAATTTGTTGTCTTGTTGTTTTATTTTTCTTCTAGTTAATAAAAATATCACAAAGGAGGATAAAACAACACAAGGAGTAGTCTTGGATGATGTTCAAGTGATGATGGAACAACGCATGTTGCGGTTCCCACCTCCCGAGTAAGGTTCTTGTGAGTTTACTCCCTCTTGCTTGCGCTAAAATATTGAGGACAATGTTTGGTTAAAGTTTAGAGGGTGCTTCTTTACTTTTCTTGCATTAGTCTTGTGTTTTACTTGATGATAAGATGGTAAAAGGCAACTACACCGTCTAATTTGGGTAACCCTCACCCATTTATTTAACCTAACAGTGGTTGAACCCCAAACGTCGTCCCAAAGTGGACTAATAAATGCACAAAAGTGTGTAAATTCATTGGTAAAAGAAAAATAAAAAGTTGCCTAAACAAAAATTCCTGACCGGTCTTATGTATGCGACGAGAAAAATAAATAAATAGCCTTAATTTTATTGTCCGAATGAAAGCAGAAGAGAAAATTGGAAAAAGAGACTTAAGTCCAAAGCATAGTTGGAGTGGTGTCCTAAAGGGAGACTTAGGTCCATGGCTCAACCGCGATTATTGTTCTTACGAATACCTTTGTTTTCAAGTGATTAACAAGAGAACTAGGCTTTTCAATCAGAACAAAAACTCACATATGAGTACGTTGACTTTATTTTCGTATACTTTTTCATGTAATAAATTGTTTGACTCTAACATTTGTATATGAAAGCTTTGTTGTTTGAGAACAAGCAAGAGTCTAAGTTTGGGGGAGTTTAATAAGTGGTCTTCGTAATGTTATTAATATTTCTAGTCATTTTCACTTAGCATTTTATCTCATTTTGATCGTTTTACTTCCGCTTACCTTATTTTACGCTTTGGTTGTGTGTTCTTACTATTTTTAAGACCTAATGAGTATTCGAGGTGAAAGGGGATCGAAAACAAGAAAAAAATGGAAAAATGGTCAAAAGTTAGATTTTCCCCATACAAAATCCTTGAGGTTGTTACCGCCACCCTTAGCAGCTGCTACAGGCTGTAGCAGTAGTGACCTAGGGCACCCAACTTTGACAATCTCTAGTAATAAGACCAGAGGTCTGCTATGGCCACTTGTAGCAGTCGTTATGGGTCGTAGTATAGAGGAAAGACTGATTTCAATTCTTTCCTTTTTTAGATTGAACCTTATGATTATGGCTCTTATTCATAATTTGATTTGATCTAATTCTGATGCAATGAGCATTAAATAAGAGATTTTATTCCAATTTTAGTTTTTTTCCTATAAAACACATAGTTAGTTATGACTATGAGTTTAGGATCCAAGTTTTATTTCAGAAAGTTTCTACGTATTTGCGATTTTCTTTTTCTCTGTACTCAAATATCCAAGGAACAAGGTTGGATCAAAACTTAATATTAATTCAAGTTTTTAATTCATTCTTATTCAATTGTTCATTTATTATAATTGTTTGATATGAATTTGATGTTGAATACCAATTTGATTATGTTTTCCCTCACCATGAGTGAGTAGTTTATTAAGGATTAGGGGTTATGGGGATTATCTAACGAGGTCTTGTACGATCTATCACTGTCAATTATGAGAATTTAAGTTTACACATATTTTATAATCTGAGTTCATGCATTCTAACTTTGTTATGAAACTAAGGTGTTCTTAGGTATCGACCGTAGCCTAAAAAGATATGTGTCGATACCGGAGTGTATATTTTTAAACAACTAAGTTTAAAATAGCGAGAGCGCTTGAACGAATTTGAGAAAACTATATAGCTGAGCAAAAGTAACGAATCATCGATGAATAATCTGGACGTGCGAAAGCAGGGGAGTTATTCGTCATCGATAAGGCAATGCGCTGGCGAAAGCAAGTATTGCCCATATTTATCTATTTTCAATAATTTTTGCGGATTTCTCGTAATAAAAGTGACATGGACCGAGCAATTGTGTTAGAGTAAGAACCATAGCCCCAGGTTCTGCTTGCCTCAATTGATATTTAAGTGATTCTTCAAATAAGATGTTTTCAATTAAGTGCTTTTTCATTTAATTTGTTTTACTAAAATCCATATTTTCAATTTCTCTATATATACACTGATATGACATAATTCGGTATTTAAGCTATCAGTCTCTGTCGTTCGCTATCTTTTACTACTTTGCACAACTGTGCACTTGCGGCTGCATATATTCGATCCCCAGTGATGACTTTTGTTGAATTATTAAATATGTTTTAACATGTAAAATGTTGTAACATACAGTAAAATGGTGGTATGCTCTCATATCATAGCCCCACTTGATCCTCATCGCCTCTAGCCTCCTGATCTCTAAGGAGCTCATCTATATATACCTTTTTCAAGAATTGAAACCTAGCATGAGCCCTCTAGTTTTCTTTATCTACGACATCGTAGCCTCTGGGTCAACTCCCAGATAATCTACCATCAACTCGAGTACCTCGTCTTTGCTAATCCTCTCATGATCTAGAAGTTTCCCCCTGTTTAAAAGATGTAGGAAACACGACACATCGTCGAGTGTGATCGACATCTCACCAAGCGAGAGATGAAATGACAAGGTCTCACTATGTCATATCTCCACGAATGAAGCATCCCCTGATTGACTGTAATATAATCGATTATGCCCAAGTCCTTCATCCCAAATAGGGACAAAGTTTCTTGAAACCATTCCTCATTCAGTTTAGGCAAGCTAGTAATCTTCCGCTTGTGGTTAATAATCTTCAGTAGACCACTGTCCTATAGAAAAATAAATCAATGTCAGAAACTTGTAAATTAAAATAAACTTAAATTAAAATAAACGAAAACTAAAAAGAATGAATCCAACTAATGCTACCTCGTCATCTCAAATATGTCTGACAATATGGTCTGGGTACATAGGCAATAATAACTACTCTACAGGGCCTCCTCCAAATGGCTCTGCCTCAACATCCTCAGCAGCCTCACCATCTAGAGGTGGAACTCCCTCAGCAGCATCATCCATCGGAGGTAGCACCAGTGCCTCCAGTAACAATGGTGACTCGGGTACCTCTGGCGCTTGAATAGGTGAAACCTGGCGCTTGCGTGAGAATGGAGGGAGTGATGCGTCGGTAGGTGAAATATGTCTCCTATGGGAAGAAGAAGATGGACAAGCATGAGGAGAAGTATAAGCCCCAGAAGTAGATGTCTCCCTATGGCTAGAGTGAACATGAGCCTCTAAAACCTGACTCTTCTTCCGCCGCACTTATGTTTGTTATGAAATCCTTTCGTGCCTCATTTTATCGCGTCTATCAGCTATAATGCATGTGTCGTACCTCGAAAAATACGATCCTCGCGATGGACGCGGAAAAAACGTTCGAAACAGAGTCGCCACCGAACTTTATTCATTCCAAGGATGGAATATGAAAATATCGATAAAACCTTAAGGGAGATAAGAACATGGTCATCACAACCAATATTCTAGGTTCGGGAGTCAGTTACATGAGGGGAAGGTATTATCACCCCTCATGTCCGTTGTACTCAACGGGAACCTCTTGATTCGATTCGCGAGAGAAGTTAGTTACGCTTGTTTATCTTCTAAAGGAATTGCTTGCTAATGGGAAAATGGGGTAGTTTTATGATAGGGTGCTCGCCAAGGATTGGGGCCCTTGTGCCTACGTATCTTCACTTGTAAGAAGTGGAAAATCAGAGCATTCATAGTTCGTGGGACTACGGGTAAAGGTTTGGGAATTGTGGGGAATTGTGCTCGCCAAGATCATCGCAATCTTGTGCCTACATATTCTCATTGATGAATGAGAAATCAGAGCAGCCGTAGTTCGGCTTACAGTTTGCTAAAAGGTTTGTGTTTGGAATGAATGAGAGTTTAGATCGCATTCTAACTGCTAAACGTTGGCTTGTCTGCTCGCTAGGGGAGGCTGAAGCACGAGTTTGTTATGCGCGGAAGAAGAGACTAAACAATGTTCTCTGAAAAAGGTGTATGAGTTGTGGATCGCACGAGGGCGAGTAGAGTTTGATTGGTTAAGTATTTTAGTTTTGAAAAGAGGGTATATTTGAATAGGTTTTAGAGTTGTGGTCGCACGGGGCGAGGTATTTGGTTAGATGTATCAGATGTTTAGCTAGAGGTGACGACTACTTGAAACTTAAGAAAGACTTCTCGGACCCAAGTAATCGGGAGAGTGAACCAAAGACTTGGAGCTCTCTCTTTTTCAACCTCAAAGGAGAAAGGATAGAATTGAGTATGGTTTGAATAAGTTTAACGGATGACGATTACTTGAAGCTTAAGAAAGACTTCTCGGACCCAAGTAATCGAGAAAGTGAACCAAAGACTTGGAACACTTTCTTTTTCATCGCAAAAGGAATTGTTTGAGTGGTGTTCGAAAGATAGGATGTGATTAAGGTATTTTAACAGGTGAGGATTATTCGAAGCTTAAGAAAGACTTCTCGGACCTCAAATAATCAGAAGAGTGAACCAAAGACTTGGAACTCTCTCCTTTTCTCATCTAATATTATAAAAGATATTTAATATGATTAAAGTGTATTAATCGGATGACAATTACTCAAAGCTCAAGAAAGACTTCTTGGACCTTAAGTAATCGGGAAAGCGAACCAAAGACTTGGAACACTCTCTTTTTCATCCTAAGTGTTTAGAAAAATAGACTCGAATAAATCTATCGTTTTTAGAAGGTTTTAGAAGACAATTGTTCGAGCTTAAGAAAGACTCCTCGGACCCAAACAATTGGGAGAGAGAACCAAAGACTTGGGACTCTCTCTTTTTTCATCTAATATTGAAAATATGTTTAAATAGTTATTAAGTATTTTAGTTTGATTTAAGAAAATTGCTTGATATGAATCAAGGCTTGAAATTTGCGTGTCGAACGAGCACGGTTGAACTAATGAATAGGAGATCCTATGGGTATAGGGTAAGGTTGATGGTGAGGCCGAAACACTCGACTTACAAGGAGAGTAGGAGGATTTGATATAATCATGTGTTTAAGGAAAGTTAAAGGTTAATTGCATTTGTTTTGGAGATACTTAACATTGGATTAAGTTTGGGAGAGAATTTGACTTAAATTTTAATACTTGAAGTGTGTAACAAGTGTCGTTGTACAAAGCCCAAGAGGAGGCTATAAGGTTGATGGCGATCGTAAAAAAAACAACCGACTTACAAGGTGTTTAGAAATGGCTTGACTTTAAGTCAAGATATTAGTTTGAAAAAAATTGGTTTAAGCATAACATAATTGAGGTCCAATAATAAAGCATGCACAAACATCACACAAAAAGCCGTAAATAAAATGGGGAATATATTAATCAAGGCATGTTAACTCAATTAATATCCTAATTATCTAAGGTTAGTAAAAGAAAAGAATTGAATTAAATTATTTTAGAATTAAATTATTTTAAAATTTAAAAAGGAAAATAAATAATTTAGATAATTATTAAAATAGAAAATAAAATTAAGATCGAGTATTTTTGTGTTGTCTTAGAATTAAAAAAAAAATTTAAAATAATTAATCAAATTAAAATCAATTAGTTAATAATATTAATTATCAAATAAATTAATTATTATTAAATAAAAGATTTTAATAAAATTAATTAAATTTGTCTAAACAAAAAAAAAATGCCTTTTTTGAAATATTTGTTTTTTTATAAAAATATATAACTAAAATAATATAAAGTTAGTAAAAAAAACAAACAAATGGGCCAGACTGCAACAAAAGGGGGGTGCAGTTCGAAATTATATCCAGGCCCAAACATTCAGGAGGCCTACATTGAGTGAGGGTCCACTGTGAACCATGATCCACTGCTCACAGATAAGAAGATCTAGAGCGTTGATCCTACAACGAACCCTAAATCTAACGGTTGAGAAAGAAGGTGCACGGGGGGGATACACACACAAGATCTACACGGGATAAGAGAAAAAAAAAGATCCAGGCCGGTGACACTTGTCATCGGCATAGCTCGCCACCCCATCAACACTGGTCAGTGACAAAACAAAGGATACACCATCCCATTTCCTCCTGACTTTCTCTTACTACCTCATTCTCTCTCTCAAAAGAAAAAACTCTCCCTTCCACTTGAACCCTAACGGAAACCTACACCGTCGGAGAAGACAGTGGTCGGCGGTGGCGCCACCCTTCTTCTCCGGCCAACCAACAAACCAAAACCCAAATCTCACACGAAAAAGCCCCTGAGTCCGAACCCTGATTCAATTTCCACTAAATCGCCCTCAAAATCTCAAATCCCAATCCTAACAGAAACCCTAGATCCAACACATAATGGCAGAAACAACTCAAATCAGGGGGAAAACAAGTTTAAACCATACAAGGAGTTCAGGTCGAGCATCAATAGTTCGCAAAGGAGAAGAGAAATACCTGAGTCGAAACAAATCCGACCGGACGCTTTTCCGGTGAAGGTAATTTTCGATCTTCCCCTTTTACTGGCCCGTCTTATGTATACGTCCTTTAACCCTCTCTATCTTATTTTCTTTTAGTGACTTGAAAGCTTGGAGCTTGAAAAGAGTCTTCTTTCAATTTCTGGGTAAGGTCCTTCTCCAAGTTTTTCGTGTGTTTTTTTTTGTGTGTAGAATTTTAGGGTTTTTTCCTTTTTTTCTCTTGAATGAATAGTCACAAATATATAGGGCTTGATGTTAGGGTTTTTCTTCCAGCAAAACTTGAGTTTTGGGTGATAATTAGGTTGCTTTCGGACTCTTTTCTTGTAACTTTTGTCTGTTAGCACCTTCTGGAAATGTTTGCTTTTACCATGATTTTCACCATGTAAATTCCTGGGATTTTTACTGTGGTTACATGGTAATTTTGCTTTAACATTGCTTTTTAAACCAAACGTTGTTGCTACGCAATACTTCCGAATTTTGCTATGAACTCTTGATTTTGTATGTATTGTTGTAAGCCTAAACATTAGCATGTTGCACACTTATTACTTGCAGGTATTAAGCTTATGGAGCTTTACCTTGAGCGATGGACAACAAACATAGGTCTGGCTAGACTTTCAAGGATACACGGGCAGGGCTTGGGGTTATGTAAGTATTTCACTTAGTTCTCATAGAATATGACTCAACAACCCTCATTCTTGCTAACATGGGATTTTCCCCTCTGAACTTCAAACGTAACCTTTAACTCTTGGTTTGGTTTTAATGTAATGGCCTGTCTCTTGCCCAGGATCCTGTGGTTTAATCACCTTTGATTTATCTCGCAGGTTATATGATCATACAATATTGAAATGCTACAGAAAATTCCATGAAGACGATAGAGTCTTGTTTTCGTAGCCTGGTGGATGGATGATGCGACATCTCCTCTAACAACATCATTTTAGGTCGGCAGCCTTAGGACATTGACAATACCGACATCAATCAATGTCGTAAACGCAATTTTAGGTAATATGTCTTGCGGCCTAGCTAACCAACTCTTGTTTGACATACTTCTAATCTGCTGACACTTGCTTGTGCTGTAGTATTGTTAGGCAACAACGATAATGGCCACAAACCTAATGAAGCGAAGTTGTCAAATAATCAAAAGAGAGTATTATGATTATTGTAGAAGACCGAAGGCGACGCTTTCTCTGCTATGAATATCAGACAGTGTTGATATTTGGTGTGTGCCAATTCCAAATTTGGTAGCATTTCTGAGCTCAGCATATGCTGCGGCAATCTGGTCAGATGCCTCTTATGCTTGGCATAATGGATATACTTCTTTAAGAAACTTAATTGTAAGTGTATCTCGCTTGCGACCTCTATCAGCTTTCTTCCCGTGTAACATTATGTTAAGTCGTGTTTCGTGAACCTGTTGAATTAGAGTGCGTGTGTTGCTTTGTCGTAAATGGTATACTGCTGTTGGTCTTCTTATACTAACCAACTGTCATCATCTCTTTTCATGCGAGTTCCACAAACTTGGTGCGAAGAATTTGTACGTGATTCAACAGAGGGCGGGTTGGAAATGGAGTCGTTACACCATGTACCAAATTGTGGGAAACTTGTTGAACATAGACTAGCTGGGTGGATTGTCCAGCCATAACAGCAGGAGAGCTTGATTGCAAATAAGCAGGTTCAGAAGCATGCCTTCTGGCAAGAGAGAAAATATCAAATGACAGGGCATTGACAGATAATTCAAGAAATTGAGCCCAACCATGTACAACACTGGTTGAAAGGTAATTTAATGATAAGATTCTTTGCAACACCAAGGAATATGCTTGCAGAGTATTTAAAACTTCCCTATCTGTATCATGACATTGTGCTTGTGTTGGCTCAGGAACAATAATTAGTGGAAGATGCAATCTCGTATTGGTTTAGAGCCTCGGCAAACCTCTCAAGTACAGACTCAACAGCTGGCAGGCTAGTCAGTGACTGGTCATGGTATTCCTGTAAGGGAACACAAATTTCCTGCACTCGAGAAGCAAATAGACTTAAGCTAACAACCAACTCCATGCCTTGTGATTCGCTCGCAGATCCTTGATGGTAATAAATCCTGCATTTCTTTCCATCTTGAGTATACTCATTCATCATTCTCGGTTTTGTAATACTGCTAACTGTTGTTTGTTGTTCTTCAGTATTTCCCTCATTAACATTTGCTGATGTCATTCACAGGTTTACAGTGGGTACTATGGATGGCAATCAACGCAAACTGATGTAAGATTTGCAGCCGCCAATGGATTCTCTTCGAGCCAAGATTGAATACCACCCTTGTAACGACCAAACGTGTGACAATGTTATCTCTGGGGTGATGTAATCATATTGTGAAATGGTAATGTGTTATTTAAATTCTGAAGTTTTGAATGCAACATCTTGGATTTCAATTGTGAGTGTTGCCATTACTTCATGTACACACTATTGTTTTATAATTTATAACTTCTGCACTGTATAAGACCAGTTATCATAGTTTTCATTGCATTGTGAACTGACTGCAGCTTGTTTTGTTGAATGCAAGATATACATGGTTGCTGTCAGTTGGAGGATGAAGCGGTCGCCGGTTGATCGAAAAAAGACGTTGGAGAATTGGTGTAACTCTGAGATTGTCTTGGTATGGTGCGGGAAAAATAACAACAGTTGAAGACTGATGAAGATCTTCGGAGACTGATTGCAGGTGAAAAACGCACATTGAGTAGGATTGTAGCAGAACTTTGCATAAAGAATTGTGACAGGCTGTAGTTTGTAGTTTAGGAAAATTCATTGAATTCCATCTGACTGTATCTTCCATCTCCATGGTTTTGTAAACAGGGATCACATGCATCACGTTCTTCCATATCTTGTAACCAATATTTAGAACCTATTTATTAAAATATGCTTGCACTCAAATGGACTTTGAGTCCATCTTGTAACAATCCAGGTACTCTATAAATGTTGCCTTAAATAATCCCATCACGACTTTGAAATCCGGAAAAGGCTCAAACTATATAACTTGCCTGGCTATCATAGCTCTCACGTTGACTTGATGTATGGATTGAAATTATCTTAATACCCTCAAAACTTTAATGAGGAAATAACCAAATAACTCAACAAACCTTTAAGTAATTTGAATCATTGCTTGTGAAACTGGATTCATGGCGTGAAAACAAATTGAAACATCCTGGTATGAGTTGACCTTGAAACAACTTTTAAAGCAAGTTCCACACGGCTGGTAATGACCAATGATCATGTCTTCTATAATTGACTCAAATTTTGATTTTTACTCTTTTATCTTGATAGTTTAGACCATCTTAATGCACTCATGCTTTACTCTAATAATTTCCCTTATATTTTAAAGTAATTCACATTATGTCTAAACATGCAACGAGTCTAGTCTTGGAATGAATAAATTAAAATATGACCAAATCTTCTTAGCATCATGTTGGAGTGCAATTTGAACCCATCTTGATATATGGCTTAAAATTAATAAAACCAATCAATTAGACCTTAAAAAAATAAACCAGTCATATAACTTGAAACGTCAATCTTGTTTTGAGATTTGATCATGGGAAAGATGAAACATTTTTTCCTTCTTGACACCTACATTTTGCCAAGAACTTATAATTATCACGAGCATAAACGAGGCCTTCATAATCCAAATCTTAAAAAACAATATCAGAAGCCCAAATGACTATCTAGAGTATTCATGAATTGACACAAATACTTAGTGAAAGAGAATGAGAGGGTAGGACAAATTTGGGGTATGACAGCATGTAAGTTAAAGTAGACCAGACAACTAGTACAAGCAAGCAACACGACAAACAAGAAAAGCAAAAATTAAACATACTACTAATTTTCAGAGACACGTGTCTGGTTATTGGAAAATTTAAACGTTGAAAACTTTCGGAGATGTATCTTCGAAATTTTATGCAACACCTCAAGTGCGTCAATGGCGGTAATGCAAACATGCAAACACAAAAAGTAATGGTTTGATCATCATTTTCAGCCGACAAACATGTTTAACGCTATGTCTAAACTATCATTCATGCAATTCCTACTCATTTCTTACCTTAATCATCAATTTCTATTCATTTACACATAAACTAAAAAGTTTTCAAAACATCAAAAAACTTATAAATTTAGAATTTACCTCAGACTTTAATGATGTCTCTGATGCACTTGATGTTAATTGAAGAATTTCTGAGCTTGACTGTTTGATTTGGGAGTTGGTTTATGAAAAACACTTTGAGAGAGTTTGAGCAAACATTGTGTTTTTTAGAAATGAGGAAGGAGAAGGATTCTGACGCGATTTAAGTTCCAATTCCTTTCGAAAATGAATCTCCGAAATAAATTTGAAGATTCATCTCTAAAATATTTTAATGTTAAGTCAGAATTTGATGCGTTTAGAGATGCATCTCTAAAATCTAAAAGTATTTTTGTATATTCTTGTAGTGCCTAAGTAATATATAGAATATATTAAAAATTCCATGTTTTGGACACAGCATAGGCCATGCGCTCTGGGATATGAATACCAGAGGGGAGAGGGTGACAATGGGGCCACAACTAGGAAGAGCGTGCACTAGGCAATGGTAGAGACTTGAGACGTGTAATGTACTTACTAATTAGAAAATGGAAGGATATAGTTTGTGCAATGTCAATTATACGTACATCTGTTTTGAGATATTCTATCAATTTTTTTCTTCTATATTGTTTTATATCTATACATTATAGAGCAGAGAAATGGCTTTATGTGGGAAAGTATTCACTGAATATGAGATTGAATCATCTGAGGCTAAGTTCTATAATATTTTTAGGAAGCAACTTCAACATAATTTGTGTAATATAAGAGAAATGCTATCAGACTAATAATACACTGATTTTATTAAATTTTTAAAATAATGTTTCAACTTTGGCATTAAGGCGGCCTAAACCATTTACCTCATGTTTGCCCCCTTTGAGGTGTTGGTTCAATAGAGTTACAGTTGCTTCCTCATTAATAATGATTTTGCGACATATCTTTTGTAAGGGCATATGTTTTTTTTATGTTTGTATTCATGAGTGCCCTAGCCAACAGCAGCGTCTACCATTATTATCATTGTATACATAAGAATAAAATCATAATTGAAATTTTTGTTCTTCTTCCGACGGAAAGATGTCAAATAGAATGTCTGACACAATGTATATGACAAGATAATTATACAGCAGATAAAGTTAAGGCAAAAATAAATAACATATATAGAAATTAATAGGGATGATCATGAATGGTTAATGTCCAAAACCAATCCATAACCATAAATAATCTATATATTACAACCGGTTATTAAAACCAATTCTTATAACCGGTTTTTATCTTTTAAAATGATTATGAACCAGTTATTAACCGGTTATATCCATAACCAATTTTATAATTAGTTTTGATTTAATTTTATTTTAAAATTGATTTTTTCAAAATCATAATATTGTTAAAATAACTATTATTTTTTTTAAATTCATAATTTTTGGTCTCTAAATATTCAAAATCATAATTACTATTGTTTAAATTCATAATTACTATTGTTAAAATTCATGAATGAAAAGTTCATTCAATTCCTTCATTATTAAATGAAAAGTTAGTTAATTGAATGAATTCAATTTAACTATTAATATATATATCATTTCATCTAATTCATCTCCATATTTAAAAAATATCAGTTTAATTTTATATTTTAAATTTATTAAACCAATTTAACAATTAAATGATAATATTGGTTACCGTTACTCCAATCTATCTATTTTTTCTTTCCTATATGATTCATTGATTTGTAATTAAAAATATGTGTTATTAAAAAATAATAATTATTTAACATTTAAATATGATTTTTGTATATAAATTACAATAAAAAAATAAATGGTTGTTGTCGTTTGAACAGTTATTGAATTAAATTAAAATTCTTATTTGAGATGGTTAAAAACAAAAAAATAAAATAAAAAGAATATGATCTAAATTTGCATTGATTGAATTAAACGGCAAGTCTATTTTAATTGTAGATATGATATATTTTTTTCTTTTTGTAGTCATTTAGTTTGTGTGAACTGGAGGACTAATTTAAATAAAGAATGACAGAGTAAATTAGAATTTTAATTACTATTGTTATTTTAACAATATTATGAATTTAAAAATTATGAATTTCAAAATCATAATTTTTTGTTATGAATTTTAAACAATAGTTATTTTAAGATTCATAAAAATTTTATTTACTAAAAAAAATTAAAACAATAGTTTTTTTTTAATTAAAAAAATTGACTAATTTGGTTTTTATTTTGGATATGGATGTCCAAATTATGAATTTGGTTAAAACCATATTAAAAATATATCCAAAATGTGGATTTGGTTAAAACCATATTAATAATTAACCGGTTTTTAATAATCGGATTTGGATATGGATATGGATTATTTAAATAATCGGTTTATTTGAGCACCCCTAGAAATTAATAACCCAGTTCGATGTAAAATCACTTATGTTTGGAGGACGCACTACGCCAAAAAAGACCTTTAGCAGCGCTTTTTTTAGCCTTTAGCAGCGCTTTAAAGCGCTGCCAAAAGTGGCGCTGCTAAAGGTAAAGGCAGCGCTTTTTTTATGTAAAAAGCGCTGCTAAAGGCTCCCTTCAGCAGCACTTTTAGCAGCGCTTTTATAGCCCTTTAGCAGCGCTTTCATAAGCGCTGCATGTTAAATATAATTCATTGTGTAAATAGATTTGATTTGATTTGATATGATTAGATTTGTTTTTAATATTTTGAGCCTTTTATGTTTTGGGCTAGTGTAAACCTAAAACTATAAATATGGTGCCTTGTTTTGTATTCTATAACACAACAACAGAACAAATTTCACAGTTGCAGTTAGCAAGTGAAAGTTCAATAAGAAATCCCAAAGTTTGTGGGTAACAACTTTCTCCAAATATTTCTTCTCTCATTCTTCTCTTTCTTGTTTGTTCTTCTTTTCTTTTGTTGTTCTTGATAATTACTTGTTATTACCATTACTATCATATTGTGGGTTTGTTCATCAATCTTGAGATCAAGATTGAAGGGAATTCTTCATAGGGTGTGAGGTGAATTTCCAACACTGCATATTCCCCCTAACCATCCCCCCTTTAGCAGCGCTTTCACAAAGCGCTGTCTTAGAGCCCACCTTTAGCAGCGCTTTTACAAAGCGCTGCCATAGCCCCCCCTTTAGCAGCGCTGTCGTAGACCCCCCCTTCCAAACCTATAGCAGCGCTTTTGTAGTGCAATGTTTGTGACCTTTAGCAGCGCTTTTTTGTAAAAGTGTTGTCTAATGTCCCAGATTTTAAATTTTTTTTTAAAAAAAATATTCACCCTGTTTTGTATATTTACCAACAATCTGCTTATATTACACAAACCTGCTTATAATTCAGGCCTTTATTTCAACACTTTGGCCTTATATATACAATTCAAAACGTTGGCCTTAAATATACAATTCAAAACTTTGGCCTTATATATACAATTCAAAACTTTTGATACATTGTAACTCATCACTTTGTTCATAAACATTTTAATACACATAAACCTGCTTAAATATGTTACAACAAAATTCGATCCTCAAAATTACAACATCACAAATACATTCAATTTACATATAATTACAATTCTTCCAATCCGATAACTTTATACAATTCTCAACCCAAGAATAAATTGACACCATTCCTCTTTAATTTCTTCCAATTTTGCTTTTGTGTAAGTAGCGCACTTGAATTCATCAAAATACTACATAATATAAAGAACATGTAAGATTTAATTTTAAAACTAATTACTCAGATGAAGTATCAGATAATTATCAAAATGAATCATATAACTTATATAATGAATTGATCCATACCATGACTGGAATCTCAAGTTGACCAGAAAGAATAATTTCCCTCATAAAGCGCAATACAAAATATCCACAATCAATACCATTGCGCTGCCGAGGACACTGTAAATGGAAAAAACAAACGAACATTTATCAGGATATATAGTTTAAATAGTTTTATCAAGTAGAACCACTGTAACAGTCAAACATGCGAAAATATACCTCCACTCTGATCCAGTTGATGTTGTTAGCCTTGCTTTTTGGCACCATTGCATCTCTTTGTGCTCTGAATATTTGTATAACTCTAACATAATATAAACGCATATTTAGAACAATGTCACATAATAAATAAAGATATATAATTAAAGACAACAGTATATCTCATCACTTACGTATCAACCATGTTCCTCATATTTTCATATTTTGTTGTATTGCCATCCAATGAATTTATATAATACACTATTTCTTTCGTTGGATTAATCGCGATCAACAACCAATGTCCCCTATAAAATAAGACAACAGTTTAGACGGAAATGTTATATAGAAAGGGAAAAATCGAACAATTATAATAAATGAATTTAGAATAAAATCTAACCCATGACCAGTATTATATGGCAACAAGAACAACTTCTCCGTAGCCGCACGCATAAATCTCTGCACTGTGTACTCTTTGACTGTATCTGGTGTCTGGTATATTATCTATGAGTTGGCACAGCTAGTAGATAAGAATGCGAATACTAAAGTCAATTCATTCGGGACCAATAACTTGTCATACAAGAACCTAAAAAAACATAATCAACATTAGAATATTCAGTTAAACGAGCAAATTTTAAAATGTTCAATTATTTAATTAAAATGGATTGAAGTACCTGATGTATGAATGCATAACACCGACGCCCAATTCAGAATGGTTGAAAACCTGATCAAAATCCTCCTTAGCAATTGTTTCGGGATATTCAAAACCGAAAATACCTGCCTCCATATGTATTTGACGGATGCCACCCTCAGGCACATCTGATGTTCCGACATATGTTTCAAGGCACATCCTAAATCGAGGAACAAATGCTTTTCTGGGAACCTTGGAAGTTTCAGGCATCTTACCCTTGCTGACTTATTGCGACTGCTGATCATGAACCTAAAAGTCATATATAAGTTCAGTAATTAATGTATAACAAGATAATCATGTAACTGTAGTAGTACCTGTTTCTTTGATGCAGCTGAACCGGTATCTCGCACAATAATTCTATCATCTTTTGATTTGGATTTTGTAGGAGTCTAAGATCATCATGTAAATAAGAAAATGTAGATGTAAGAATAACTTTCATGTATGGATCATAAAACATTTGAGTATTCAAAGGTTCAACCTACCTCATCATCTATGCAAATGAGATTTGCCGGCCATGCCACATACGCTCCTATTGCGTCTCCCACCACTGTTGCGCCTGAAATATCATCTGGTATAGGCAACAACGCACTCCCCTCTAATGCAATATCAATAGATACTTTCAAAAATCCAGAAGGGAGCAATTTCTGGTGAAGTAAGTCTCCCAGAAAGTTATGCACCTTTCCCTTGCCAACCATTCGATGAGTAGGTGACGATAAACATAGCCGGCAAAGTGAAATGCCCTAAACAAATAATGATCAGTTAATGTGTCAATTAAGTAAACTGTGCTAAATTAATTTCAATGTAATATATACAATTACCTCTGGAAGCTTCTGCGGACAACCGATACTATCTTTGTCACTAGTAGCTTTACCCTCTGGAGCGCGTCTTTTCGACATGTATCTCTCCTTATCCTTCTGTAATTCACGTATTTGCGCTTTCAATTCCTCCAAAGTATTCATCACTTCTTTATTGTTTGGATTTTTTTTCTTTGGCTGCTTATACAGTTTGGATGGAGTGACACCAAATCCCTTACCCCTCACACGCCCAGAATACTCAGGAATATTCAGCACCCGGCTCAGTAAGCTCCTGCAATCATCTTCCTCAGCGGGAGTTATGGTCTGGGATAGAGTCTCCTGAAATATAGATAAAACATATATAAATATATTATACACTTTTGATCAGTTACTGACAAAGATAGCGTTGTACTTACACATTGTTCAAAGACTTGTTGAACTTCTTCCTGAACGACTCCATCTCGTCCCACACGGGCAGCCTTCCATACAACATGGTCCGGAAGAGATGTCGCATCACTCTTCTCCTCTTCCAACTACGCATTAAGACGGATAATAAAGTATTATATCCTATTATATGTACTTACTATTTTTTGTAAATATATCATATTAAAGCATTTATATGTACTTACTATTTTTTGTTCTAATCGCGCATATCCCAAGCGGCCCTTTCTGTATGGATATGCGGGATTTGATGGCAGTTGACGATTTACGCCACTAACAACCTGAAAAAACAAGTTTATCAGAACTCTTGTGGAAGAAGTATATATACTATACATAGTTTATGATAAGTTGTACTTACTTCAAATTCTTTTGTTCTTCGCTTTGCAACAAACGTCTCCCATTCTTCCTCCGAAATCAAATCCGTGTACTTCATTGGACGCTCCGAGTCAACAAAGTTTCCTTCAGAATCTTTTAGAAACTTGTTTGTTAAAAATGCTCTAAATCCCCTCAAGCGTTTTCCGGCCAATTGAATACAATATTTTCTCCTACGATCTTCAATATTAAAAGATCTCTGCAAACAAACACACATACATATAACATGTTAGTATAATTAATTTAAAGACGTAACTGTCAACATAATTAAAAATAATCAAATATCATACCTGAATCTCGGTCCAAATCTTATCTTTAGCCGGTTGTAATGAAACAATTCTCCAATTATCGCAAGTAATCGGAACTTGCGAACGTACAAGTGCTCCGATGTAACTTGTTAGCAACGCACCGTTAGGCTCAACTAACTGATCTCTTTCATTCCAATGGACATCATACTTTACTCCATTATCTCTCGCACGAATGATTTTTTTCATAATTGTTATGCCTCTTTTAATATCGCCTTCCACGTCTTTTGTTGTTTGGTTTCCATCATGTGATGTTTCCTCGTTGCTGGCCATAATATATATACCTGTAATTCAGAAAAACCAAAGTATCAAATGAATGACATGCAAATATGTAAATAACAAATATATACATAAGAAATGTGTAAATAAGAAAAACATGGTATAAATAAGAAATAATATGTTACAAGTACCTTTAACATCTCTTTCTTTTTTTCGTTGTAACGGGGTTTACTTGTCTCTTAACAACACGGGCAGATGGATTGATCTAAATTCCCTCGTTATGATCATTTCTAATATATGATTCGTCCGCTCTAATATTCTCATTTGGATCATCTATAATATAAGATTCATTCTCAACATCAACATCCCCCTTTTCTCCAATGTTATCATCGATTACTTTGTTGTAAAAAAGAACTATAGACCATTTCGTACTTGTCGGATCAGTGACATAGAACACTTGTTTAGCTTGCGTGGCTAGAATAAAAGGCTCATCTTTGTACCCCACCTTATTAAGATCCACTTTCAAAAAACCTGATTTATCCATTTGTATGCCACTATTATTTTCAACCCACTTGCATCCAAAGATAGGAATCTGAAACTTCTCATAATCAAACACCCAAATGCGCTCGATAACCCCATAATACGAGGAAATGTGCATTGCTTCGGCAAGCATGGTGACACCACTATTTTGCATTGTACTTTTATCATCTTGTTCCTTGGTATAAAATGTGTATCCATTAATTGCGTATGCGCTATAAGAAAACACATGCAAACTTGGACCATATGCTAAACATCTCAACCTTTATGTTATTGAAGCGGGATCAGAATAAAACTTTAAAAAATATGCTCCTTGAACCATGTTATAAAACTTCGATTGTGCTCACATACTATCCAATTTTCATTTCTATTCAGATTTAAACCTCGGAGAACGTCCTTGTGCATTTCAACATACGGCTCAACCTCAATGTCATTGTGCAGAACATACAAATGCACTTGCTCCCGTTCATCCCTTGAAACTGTCACAACTTTATTTCCAATTAACTGTTTACCTACTATTTTTTCAACAACATGAGATTTTGGGAGGCCAATGGATTGAACTTTGGATAAATATTCAGTACAAAACTCAATAGCTTCTTCAACAATGTATCGTTCAACAATACATCCCTCTGGTCGACTTCGGTTTTTCACATACCCTTTCAATATTTTCATATAATGTTCAACAGGGTACATCCATCTCATATAAGCAGGTCCACACAGTTGTGTCTCTTTCACAAGATGAACAACTAGATGTACCATTATGTCAAAAAATGATGGAGGAAAATACATTTCAAGCTCGCACAAAGTAATAACTATTTCTCTTTGCAATGTTGGTAAGATCGCAGGATCTATCACCTTACTACAGATTGACCTAAAGAAAAAACACAATTTAGTTATTGCGCCTCTCACTTTTTCTGGCAAAATAGAACGTATACCTATCGGTAGAAAGTGTTCCATTATAACATGGCAATCATGTGTCTTTAAACTTTTTAACTTGAGGTATTTCATAGAAACAAGTCTTCTAATATCTGAAGAGTGTCCTTCTGGAACTTTAACTTCACTCAGAAACTTACACAATATCTTTTTCTCCTTTCTAGATAAAGTATAAGCAGCAGGTGGTAGATATGTGCGATTTCCTTTCTTCAAGGGTCCTAATTCATTTCTTATTCCCATTGCTACCAAGTCCTTTCTTGCTTTAAGGCCATCCTTAGACTTTCCTTGTATATTGAGTAACGTACCAATAACACTTTCAAATACATTTTTTTCAATATGCATAACATCAAGAAAATGTCTTACATACAACGACTTCCAATACGGCAACTCAAACAAAATTGACCTCTTATTTCACCCACGCGTGACAAGCGTATGAGCAAAAGGCTTGCCAAACTTAGTACTCACATCTTTCACCTTTTCAAAAATTTGTTCGCCGATCAATGTAGGTGGAGCTTTACGTTGTTCTGAATTTCCATTGAATGCTTTTCTCCACCCACGGTAGTGATGACTAGAATTTAAGAATCTACGATGACCAAGAAAGACATTCTTCTGACCAAATTTCAACCGCGTCCAATCTGTGTTTTCTTCACAGATAGGACACGCACATTGACCTTTAATGCTATACCCCGATAGATTTCCGTATGCTGGGAAATCATTAATTGTGCCAAACAACATAACCCTCAAATTGAAACTTTCTTTCCTATATCCATCATAAACCTCCACACCGTTCTCCCACAAACTCTTTAAGTCTTCGATTAGAGGTGTCAGGTATACGTCTATGTCATTCCCTGGTTGTTTAGGGCCAGAAATTAACATAGATAACATCATGTACTTACGCTTCATACATAGCCATGGAGGTAGGTTATAAATCATAATAATTACAGGCCAGGTGGAATGTGAGATACTCTGCAGACCATGCGGATTCATTCCATCAGTCGATAATGCCAAGCGAAGGTTTCTAGCTTCTTCTCCAAAATCAGGATAATCATTATCAATTTTCATCCATTATGGTGAATTTGTCGGATGTCGATACTTCCCATCTATAATTCTATCATCTGCATGCCAAGTCAGGTGTTTTGCATCTGTTTCACTACGAAACATGCATCTGAATCTCGGAATTATAGGAAAATACCATAATACTTTTGCTGGTGACGATTTTTTCTTATACCGAGATACACCGCATTTAGGACACTCGTTTAATGATGCATATTCATTTCGAAACAAAATGCAATCATTTGGACAAGCATGTATCTTATCATAGCTCATTCCAATAGAGCATAACATTTTTTTAGCTTCATAGGTTCGACTCGGAAGAACATTATCCTCCAGAAGCATCTCTTGAAGTAGGACTAACAACTCTGTGAAACTTTTATCCGACCATCCATTACCCACCTTTAAATTGTACAACTTTAATACTGCGGACAATCTTGTGAAAGTAGTGCAACCTTTATACAACGATTTCTCTGCATCGCTTACCAACCTCTCAAACATCTTGGGACAATCTTGAAGATCTTCTTCAAGTGCTTCTGCAATCTCTTCGACTCGATCACAATCATATGTATCCCTGCCATTGTCCTTTGAAGCACATGTCGTATTATTCCGGGGTTCAACATTCTCGTTACTTATCTCACCATGTAATGTCCAACATGTGTAACTTCGATCAATTCCATGTCTCATTAAATGAGATTCCAACTGAACGGCGTCAACTCGACGCCCATAACAACATCCTAAGCAAGGACATGTGATCCTACTGGGGTCTTTGGCGTGTTCAACAGCAAACTTAACGAACTTCGATACCCCATTCTCGTACTCTTTTGACAATCAATTACCAGACATCCATTTTTTATCCATACTAATTGAGTAATCTACACTAAACTATAAAAGTTAAACAAAACAGGGAATACCTGTAAGGAAATCACTAACTTCTAAGAATGCTACGCAATAGGATGCTTGGAAACGATCACAACTTTGCTCTTCACAGGTAACCTCTATAGCAGACAAAATATAAATTTTATTAAAATCATATTAATAATTAACCAAGACAAAAATACTAGATAATCCACCAAAACAAATCATATTAAAATTACTAGATAATCCTTAAACCAAAATGACACTCTTACTAAACATTGAGAAATCCTAACTAAACATATAAAACCATAATAACATATAAAACCATATCATAAAACCATACTCATGTTGGTTTTATAAACTCTCTTATCCATATAAAACTCTCTTAAAAAATATAAACTCTCTTAAAAACTCTCTTATACATATAAAACTCTCTTAAAAAATATATGTATAAACTCTCTTATCCATATAAAACTCTCTTAAAAAATATAAAACTCTCTTAAAAACTCTCTTATACATATAAAACTCTCTTATCCATATAAAACTCTCTTAAAAAATATAAACTCTCTTAAAAACTCTCTTATACATATAAAACTCTCTTAAAAACTCTCTTATAAACACTGCATTTTCATGACCAAACAGTTATCACAAACAATGGTGAAACTCTCTTAAACATTGAAACTCTCTCAAACAATGGTTAAAAACTCTCTTATAAACTCTCTTAAACATTTCATGACCAAACAGTTATCACAAACAAAACTCTCTTATAAACTCTCTTAAACATTTCATGACCAAACAGTTATCACAAACAAAACTCTCTTATAAACTCTCTTATAAACTCTCTTAAAACATACAAAATATAAACTCTCTTAAAAAATATAAACTCTTGTAGAAAATATATTCAGTTCAAATACTTAACTCTCATATATAAACTCTCAAATATAAACTCTCAAATATAAACTCTCAAATAAAAACTCTCTGTTCTACTTAAAGATTACAACAACAATGGTGAAAACATATTCAGTTCTACTTAACTTGATTGCATTCAAATAATAAAAACATATTCAGTTCTACTTAAAGATTACAGCAACAATGGTGAAAATATACGTAAAAAAGAAAACCCGAGTAAAACTTCAAATACCGTAACAATGGCGGAAATGCAATGCAGACGAGCAGAGGGACGGTGAACGGCGGCGAAATGCAACAGAGGAGGGCGACGGTTGGACGGACGGCGACGGTTCGACGGCAACGGTGGGTTTATAGGGCAACGTTCTTTGTTTGCCAGAGAAAAAGAAAGAAAGAAATATGTAATGACTGTTCTGTTTCTCATAAAAATTCTGGTGGGTATTTTAAACTAATTCTAATAAACCTATAGCAGCACTTTTTAATAGCTTTAGCAGCGCTTTAAAAAGCGCTCTCAAAGACCTTCTAATGTACCCCATATAGCAGCGCTTTATGGAAAAAGCGCTCTCGTAGACTAGACCTACAGCAGCGCTTTAGAAAAGCGCTGTCTTTGGGCTGTCTTAGACCCCCCATTTAGCAGCGCTTTTTGGAAGCGCTGCCTTAGGACCCCCCTTTAGCAGCGCTTTTTAAAAAGCGCTGTCTTTGGGCTGTCTTAGACCCCCCTTTTAGCAGCGCTTTTTAGAAGCGCTGTCTTAGGACCCCCATTTAGCAGCGCTTTCTGAAAAAGCGCTGTCTTTGGTTATCAATTTTTTTCTTTTTTTTTAATTTCTCTTTAGCAGCGCTTTTTCTAAAAGTGTTGTCTTTGTATGCGCTGCTAAATGTCAATTCTGGCGTAGTGACGTTAACCTAATGAAAGAAAATTCACTTTTAATAGTCAGAAGTCCAAATTGTTCTTAGTTAAACCATCCTAGTTTAATGCCTCTTTTTCTAATACTACCTGTAAATTCATATTTAGGACTTGCTATAGAAAGAACTTCACTCCTAATAGTCAGAAGTATATTGATCTTATCTGAACTCACTTCGTCCAGTACTGCTTTCCTACTACTACCCGTGAACATTTGATCATGGTCCCCCATAAATTTGAGACACCTATTAGTTTCACTTGACCACACTCCTAAGAGTTTATTCAATTACAAAGATGAAAGATAAACTCTAATACAACTCAAAAATCTATTCTTCTAGTTGAGATTTATAGCACATGAATAGAGTGTGCAAAATACAACAAAAAACAAAGACTCGAATAAAACAAAATTCTCCTAATGAAAAGATATTTTCTCTTGAATTTGACTCTTCACAAAGGAGATTGCCTACTTATATAGTAGCACAAAGTTTAGCTCCAAAGTCTTGTGGAGTATTCATCTTGAATATGATTGATCTTGTATAAAGCACAATCAATCTTCAATAATGTTGATTTCCAATCTTGATTGATCACTTCCAAAATTAATATGAATCTCTAAATTAAATTGCTTTATTCGGTTCTATCATATCGTCCAAAATCTCCCATAATCCATAAAATATTTATTATGAAGATTGAGATTATTGATTGATACAAATCTTAACAAATAAGACCCCAAATGCAATCTTGCTAAAGTTAGATCTTTTCCAAATTCAAGCTCATTCTAACACGCCTATATCTCTAATATAATAGAGTTGGAAGCAAATATTAAAAGGTCAAGATATAATTCAATTTATCTTGCACTCCAACTAATCAGTTTGAGACAGGTGTCTCCTAGATCGTGGAACATTTGGATTAACATCTCTCCACGTAACAAAATTATGAATCTTGAACGAATCAAATAAATTTTTTACTTGATATAAATCATAATTACAACTTCTCAAGTAAAGAATTCAAAATAAATCTCTTGTAAAAACTAACCGCACTTTAAAGCATCTTTAATAGAGATTGAAGATTTTCTCATTAAGTGCAAATCCAAATCTTGCAATTAAAAAAAATCCAATAAAATATCTTCATGAAATATTTGTTTATATAAAACTTCAATCACTACTACAAAAAACACTTTTTATCTTAGACGCGAAATGCATAATACCTTGGCTATAAAAGTGAGGTAACGAAGGACAACATGAAAACTTGCCACTTATCACCTCAGTGGTATTAAAATTGAAAAGTAAAGTTAAATGCGCATGAGTTCGAACGCCATCAACAACACTTTTATTATTTTCAAAACTAGTGTATCTTTCATCTCGATTTATCTTGAAAATCGAAGGATGAGATTATTTTTTTTTCTAAATATTACATTGTTTTCCCGGAACATTAAATTATTTACACAAAATATTAAAATAAAAATAAAATTTTCTAGGGATCTAGAAAATAATTCCTTGAAGATCTAAATTTAGATATTTGAATTATTGAATCTCGGGAAAGATCAAATGTTGGTTGCAAGATTATTCTCTATGGATCTTGCATGCATTTGATTCTGAAGTAAAATAAAATAAGGGTTAGATAAATAAAATGAATATTCAAATATATGATTTTTGCTGAAATAAATACTTAAGAAAACAAACTTTAAACCCAAGTAATTTTCTGCTCTTGCAATCTATCTTAAAGAACTTTTCCAAACGTCTTTTTGTTTCAAGCGTTTCATGTTTCATTTAGGTTAAATTTTCAATATTCAACATGCTTTTATAACGAATGTCCCTTAGATTTCACGTGGATCACTAATGACAGATTCATTAGCGTTGATAAATATTAAATAGACGACAAAGATTTGTTTAAGAGTGTTGAATATAGTAAAAAAATGTTTAACTATCCTCTCGGCCAAGAAGAAAACCGAGGTGAATAAGCCGTTTTATTAAATACATTGTTTACACAGAATATTAAAAATACATTGTAAAATCTATTTCCTAATGAGAAAATTTATTTTACATGTCAAGGTCCCATGCAAGATGCTAGAGATTTGTTTCCGAATAATTTTTTTTATTTTCTACACTTGCAACCCATCCTAGAGATCTGTAGTTATAACTCATGATAGAAATGGACAGTGGTGAATATTTCCTCTCTTTGGGCGGCTACATATAATTTAGTATTAGGGTAAAATCTGTTTAACGAGTTCTTTAATAGAAAAATAAGATTACTAACCACCTCGATTTTACTTTAAAATTAAGATTTTATATTAACTATCATCTCGATTTTAATGAAAACTGAGGTGACTATTTCTTTTATTTTTTATTTTTAAAAATACATTGTTTATACAGAATATTAAAAACCATTATTTGCAACAAATCTTCGGTAATATCCAGATTTTGTTGCATACCCATTAAAATAATTTTTTTAGAAACAATAATGATTTTCTGCACTTGCAATCTATCAACCGAGTACTCTTCAAAGGTTGAGTTAACTCCCTTCTTTGTTGAGATAAATTGTAAGGGCAGAAAAAAATATTTTGTTCAAGATATAAGAACATTGAAGATTTTTTCTGTCTTGCAATACATCCCAAAAAATGATGCACAGGGAAACTTCATATTAATAAGGATTATGGTAAAATTTGTTTAACAAGTGATTTTATAGTAAAATCTTATTATTATGTCTTGCTTAAATAGAAAACCGAAGGGTTATAACATTTTGTTTACACTTACAAATAAATAGAATCATAAATTGTGATAGCTGGAAATCGAAGCTTGTACTGATTTATTTTTTCACCTTGGTTTTATGAAAAACCAAGGAAATTTATATTTTTTTAAATAATAAAAAAATAGTGCGTCTTGGATTTATACCTTAGTTTTCTATTGTTCGAGGTGAAATTTTCATCATGAAAAGTGTTACTTGTTGTAGTGAATCAATATCTTTGTAGATCAATATCAACATAATATTAGATTAAACAAAATTGAACCAAATCTTCCATCAAAACATATCTAATTAAATCTTTATTCAATGCAAATACAATCAAATCAAATCTCTTTATTTAAACCAAATCCAATTTTTTTTATAATAAAACCATATCTAATCAAATACTATTCAAACTTATGGATTAATAAAATATTTTTTCAAACTGATTTGGATTAACAAACTTCTTCTAAAAGTATTTTTCTGATTATACTAGAATCAATGCAGAATTTCTAGCCAATTGATGAAGCGATCATATATCACACAACATGTTTAGGAAGTTTTTTCACAACAAGTTGTCTACAAACATTAGCCAATCAAATCTTCCTTTCAATGCAACATCAACAGAAACTTGAGTTGAAAAAACCTAAAACAACTCTTGTAATAACCTCTGGAATCAAACACGTGCTCAAACTAAATGATGTGCTCAACAAATTTCACGGCATATTACTTACCATTTTGTCTATAAAAATAAGTCAATCCAAATGTAATAACAATCACTCCCTTTGGCTATTTTTTATAGGAAAAACACAAACTAAACATTTCTTCAAAGAACCCACCATAGATAGTACACAAAATATATCCCCAAGGATAATTGTGCTTTTTTCTCCCCTTATTTTATTTAAAAGAGATAACGAACAGAGGAAAACCAACAAAAAACCATCATAGAAACATCCTACATGATCCATAACATAAAATGAATCCCACAGTCAGCAACATCTTTCCCAACATTCACCATGTAACTTAAAGTCAAAACACTTGGGAAAACACCAATCCCATCATCACAACTACAAAAGCATTTCTTTTGAACACTCAAAATATCACAAACTAAAAAGGAAATGTCAATAGATGGATGAGTACTATGAGACTCAACATGTTGAACAATTTGAAAAGGACAACATTCTCCACATTCCAAGGCAGCATGAATTCCTACCTTGTACAAAAAACCAGTGATGCAGCAGTAGATTATTTTTGATTGCAC
>OZ012740.1:38906957-38909457 GCA_963859935.3 Lathyrus sativus | reverse complement strand
ACATGCTCAGGTTGAACTTCATCCTCCGGATTGTTCACCATCTCGTCAACAATGACTTCAGTTGCAAACTATCAAAGTCTGAAACTCTTAAACTTTCAAACTCCCAACTCTCGACAATGTCTGTACTAACCATGGGTGATTCTCATAGAGGGACGGTTGAAAACATCGCCGAGTTTGTAAGTCTTTTTGTTCATGTCTATGTTTTACCATTTTTTCCAAAAAAACTATAGTAATTTTGTCTAAAAAAACTATAGTAATTTTACTTCATTATTTTGCAGGATGTATCAAGGTTTCGGTGTCGTGTGCATGACTACATACCACACGACCCCCTCATTACAAACTATCTTATACATTGTGGGTTTGGGCGTGTCATCGAAATCAAATCTTATTCCCTTGACACAAAATTTATTCTAGCGTTGTTAGAACGCTGGAGACCGGAGACACATATATTTCACCTTCCTTGTGGTGAGTGTACTGTGACTCTCCAGGACGTTTATATGTTGCTCGGCCTACACATTGATGGTAAGGCCGTCAACGGCAAAGTTGGTGTCCCTGACCGACTTTGTGAAGATTTATTGGGCGCCCCTCTTTGTGAGGACGGACCTCAGGCGGCAAACAAGGGCCGCCCGAGGGGTTAGGGTATTAACTTAAAATACATGAGAGAACAATACAACGGTATTGTTTTAACGGATGAGAGCACCGAGTATGAGAAAATACTCAAAACTCGGTGCTATATTATGATTTTATTTGGGCATTTTTTATTTCCAGACGGCACTGGAAATACAATTCATACTATGTATTTACCATTATTGTGTAATATCAACAAGGTGTGTGAATATAGCTGGGGATCAGCAGTCCTCGCCCATCTATATAGCGCACTTTGTAAGACGTCCAAAAAAATTCTTGTACTTTTTTTGGTTGTGCCTATCTTTTGCAAGCTTGGGGTTGGTCGAGGATGCCAATGCTTGCTCCAATAAACAGAAATTCTTTACGTTCCCCTACGCAAAAAAGTAAGTATCTTTTCAACATTATTTGGCAGTTACGTATTCTATTTCAGTTAATAATTTCTAACTTCTGTTTATTTTTTTAGGTGGTCTGTACCCGGGATGAATTATGAGAAATGTCCAAGGCACTCTATAATTCAATACCGCAACCTAATCGACCACCTTGGGCCAAACGATGTAAGCTATTTACCCTAATTTTTTTTAATGTATATGCATACACTTCACACATCCTGTCTAACTTAATTTTACAATTACATTGTAGTTTGCCTGGATGCCGTACGAGGGTCTCGACCACCAGCCCAACCCCGACGATGCCGCTGTGTGGACAGCAAAGACACCTATAATTAGGTTCACTACGATGGAGATGCACCAAAGTGATCGGGTCAAACTCCAATTTGGGATGCATCAAGATATTCCAGATGCTCCCGTAGACTTGGGGAAGTGGCATCAAAAACGGGTAGACGCACAGTGGATGGTTGGTGATTGGAAGGAGTTTGCAAAGGAGCTGCGTGTACTTTGGAAAAGAAGAAGGCAATACGTCTTAACCGACAATATTGTGCACGGGGCTAGGCCAAGTCTTCAATATATGACTTGGTTTAGTTCTATCACGACAACCCAGCCTTTCCTGTCCCAGCCGACCTATTTGGCCGATCCAAGGGAACGCGGTTCTTCATCATACCCACAAATACCAACAGACACCCCCCATCAACAACAACCACCATACGAAGACCATCACCAACAACCACCATACGAAGACACCCCCCAATCCATGCCAACATATACCCCCTATCAACAACAACCACCTTACATGCCACCAATCCAATCCCAGCCTCAACCATCTAACCAGTACAGCCCTGATATGTCTTTTGATCCTACCCCTGCCACCTATATCCCGGACAACTCATTCGACCCTACCCCCTCCAACTACACCTCCAACCACCCACTATTTAACTACCACACCCACAACAACCAACACACCTAGACCAACCCAACTCCATGTACACTTTCGGACAACCATACTGTCCATACTCCACCCACCCTCCCCGACAATTGTACGAAAACATGGGCATTGGCCTTGACTACGAAAGTGCATGTGAAATGGGACCTCCCGGCTATTGGGGTTAAATGATGCAAGATCTAGCTGATACGTCGGGGCCGTCCCAACAGAACCCTCCACCACAACTGAACACACAACATCCTGACACACCACAACAACCTCGTCGAAGACCTCGTCGCAACACGCGTCCCCCCCAATGTGGCACCGGTGGTCACTTGGATAGAGCAGATCATTAGGGTTTTTTTTTAAATTTTCATTATATTTATATTTTTGTTCGTGTATTTTTAATTACATTATAAATTAATATAATTTCTTTTTATTATCACTTTATGCTTACGAATATATTTCAATTATATTAATATTAATTATATTATAAATTAATATATTTTATGGTTAATAGTAATAATAATTAAAATCAAAAAACAATTACATATTAAAA